>QLPF01003255.1:0-13550 GCA_003314045.1 Hygrophorus pudorinus
ATTCGTGGGTGAAGATGGTGGGAGTCGAAAAGCAGGGGACGGAGAGGCTGGTCTGGAGGACAGAGCAGGAGTATCTAAAAGAGGGATGGTCGGAAGACATAGTGAGGTATTTTCCACTGGGGTCACCGACAATGAGGCCTTAACTAATGAGGGCATACCATCACTAAGACCGAAATTTTTCCTGAAACCTTTCTTCATAGAAAACACGTGAACATTTTCAACAATGAGCTTGACTCGGGGCTGACGGTCACTGTGATGAGCAAGATGGAACCTGTGTCAAACGGCAAATGCCTGGCGCTGGCCACTGCATGAGGCATCACTTGGCATCTTGTTTGCACTCAAAGCGGCTTGGAGTAGAGAATATGAAATTTCTTCGACGATATGCTGAAGAACCACAGTAAAATAACGGAATCTAATGAACTGGCGACTCTGCTTCACTGCTAGTAGCATCACGACCGAAAACTTTGGTTCTTCATAGCCAGGTGTCAATATTGTCAACAGCAATTAGGGGAGAATTGCAAACCATCGAATTGACCCAACGGTGTACTCTTCAAAATCATTTTGGCAAGGATTCAGTGTTCAGGCTTCGAAGCCACTGGCACTTCGGAACCCTCAGCATGCAGAACATACAGCTAGGATGAATACAAATTGGGCTTCAAGTCCCATAGCCATACCCTGAAGCTGCCAATATTCTACACATTACTAGTGAATTTCACCAGGATCAGGAATGCACATCCTCTAATAGCTGATACTTCTAGCCCTTACAAATAACTCGAACTTCACGTCTGCATTCCAGAAAACGGAGGTGGCGATGGTCTGGGAGACAGTAATTTCTCCTGTCTTAAAATGTAGGTGTCAGCCACAGCGACAACTCCTTCTGTCTGGGTGATATGGATGACAGAAGTACCTAGGTGTCATCAGTTACCTCAGCACGGTTTGCTCCCCCGTGCATGATAGCCCACTCCTAGGCACTCTTCAGGGGACCCCAGTCCTTTGTCACATTCATCTCTCTGCATTTCTGCAGTTACAGTAAGAGGTCCATGAAGGAAGAGCCATCAAGGGCTTCGTATGGGTTAGGCTGGTACTAGTATGTGAGGTGGGTGGGGAATGGATAGTGTGTAATTCCGTGTGTAACATAATAGATGCTTGTGAGATCCATTAATACTGATGGACAGGAAAAGACAATATTATAACCTACCTTCCCATTCTTATGATCGTCCTCAGTCTCTCCTCTAAGTTCTGTAAATCCACTGTCTCGTCTGGGAACAGCTGCAGTGCCACTTGACTTGGGGCGATGCTTATAAATGGATGTGCGGGTATGCCACACGTTGAGGAAAGAGGTGTGCAAGGGGGTAGTGTAGGCGGGGGACACAGCTTAGTGTAGAAATGCTTGAGAGAATGCAATGACAGCGGACGGAGAAGAGAGGAGGAGTGCCAATTCCGATGCAAGCAGAGATACAAAAAGTATGTAGCGCCACTGACGTGTCATGATAAGCACAGACAGGGTGTCATGTACTTACGAATGCGACGGGACTTGGTTTACTGATTGTAGAAAATAGTCAGAGGCAAGCGACTGTGAACTATATGACATCCAGAAGACTGCATAAGCCCATAGTCGAGATATTCGCACATAGTCGTGCAGCCTGTCCCATCTGGGCTGAACCTAAAACATGTACTTCAATCACTGTACAATGCTATATATTATCACTAACCTCTCATACGCAGACCTCACTTCAAAGCTTGGAATGTGTCCCTGACGGTGGTGAAGATGTCCTCCCGTCCGGCGCTCTTATCTGGATGATTATTTTGGCGAATTGTCTAAAAGCCAGCTTTAGGGTCCCTTCCTCTATTAGTACAACAAAGGCGTACGTGTAGTGGTATTGAGTCCTGTACATTGGTGTGTTGGGTCGTGAACGCAAGCAAGGTCAAAGGGACTGAAAAAGTTGCACCTCCTATGGCCACTGCCTTCACGGTGAAAATACCCTCGCTGAAAGATCACGAAGTCTTGAGCTGCAATTGCTCCCTCTGCACCTGCAATGTTTATTTTATGATCTATCCAAAACGCAAAAATGTCATCTTCCACCTGGCTGTGCTAACCTGAGCTCATACCCCGTCCTGAACACAAATGTACCCAAATTCTGTTCGACGTATGGGAGTAGCATTGTGGGTGAGCATGGGGGAGATACACAAATTCTTGTGAATTCCCAATACTTCCACGATCGGAAACTTTGCTGCCAACATCTCCAGCAATTTTTGATTCTTCTCCTGCCAGTCAGAATGATCAGGGGGTCTGTTGAATGGAACCCAATAGGGATCAAACAAACAGTGACTACAAGATATCAGCACTGGAGACTGGGAGCTGACATGTGAACGATGAATGGCCGAACATGTCTTGGACCTCGTGTATAGATGTGTCAGTGGTACGATGAATGACAACTCGTATAACTTCAAGTAAGTCGTTTACTAGATTCATATTCATGTTGTGCAGAGGTAGTTATTCCATTCGTAATCTGACACAAGTGCAATAGTACAATCAGTGTAAAGAAGGTATGTGGATTGAAATTTTAGTGAGAATGCTTTGCAACGCCTGCTGTCCATAACGCAAAAGAAATACATTTGAGTCTTGTTCGTGTTCTATCACACATCTCCGTAGAATGCCCTATTCTGCAAGTCCTTGTGGGTCTTGATAAAGAATGTTCTGCCAATGGGGTTCCACAGAAGGTCATTCTCCACTAATCCCTCTACAGGCGCACAGGGATCCTTCTTGTGTCGTGGCCAATCTTCCTTCTGGCATACATGCTGTAACACCTGCATAAGAGTGATTGATCGTCGTCACGGTGATATCGATACACTCACTGAGCAATACAAGGTGATTTTGCACCCGGTGCACACCTTCAAGTGGCTTACTGCGCTGTCCCTTCTTCCATGGCTTCATACATCATGGATTTGCGCAATATGCCTTGTCCATCAACACTTCCCGGTCGACCTCCTCCGACTTCTCAAGTTCAGCCCAGCGAGCTTCATCGTTGCCTGCAACAGCATTCACAACAGAATAGTAATGGATGTATTGCTGGCGCACAGACAGCTGGTGCTTGTACTGTAATGTTTCATGACATCTCTCCAGGACTTCAGCGCAATCGGCAAGAACGGCCTCGCGATCATGGAGGAATGGGCAGTTCCGATTCAAGCACCCCTCCTAAAACTGTAATATATGTGTGAGTATCCACGGAGTGATTGGTGTTGCGATGCTCACCATGCAAGGGATGATGTTCTTGCAATATTCCAAGCTTTTTAACTGGTCAAATAGCTCGTTCCATCCCACAACAATCGCTCGGTTGGCAGGGGAACAATAGTTCCCAACGCAATTGAAAAAGTTGCCATACTCTCCAATCGCATACAGTAGCCTGCCCTCACACATTCTCCAGTCATCATTGAGTGTGCTATCAAAGTAGTGAAGATTGAGAAAAGGCACAGTCCCGTCGGGATTGGGTTGCACCATCCGAGTTATCACATCTTTGATAGGCTGAAGCTTGAACTCAGTATACAGACTAAAATCCAGCGTCACACGAATGTGAGGCTGAGCTGTCCTGAAGTCGTCCAGCGGGTCCACATCTGGATGTATCCAACATGTGAACTTCAAGTCCGGTTTTGTAAGGGATTTTGCGTTCTCACGCACTTACTAATAGGTGTAGGGAGGCCGTGATGTCGAGCAATTGGTCAAGTGCGGCACATAGTATGTGGTATCTTTGAATGGACACTGCAGCTTATTTTTTACCTTGCATGAAGGCAGCCATACCAGGGCGCGGGTTTCTTTGGATGGCACAAAAGGACTGGTGACTCTGAGGAGCTTGCATGGTGGTCGAAATTCATGTAACAAGACATGAGGACTTGCAGCCGGGTCAGTCCGGGTCAGCGCTAAAATGCCTTTTCGGTGAACTTCTACTAGCTCTAATTCTATAGCATCCATCTCGTGTAAATCAGCTTACATCTGAGTACGATGGAGGTCATCCCTGAGCTGGTCAACATGGGCAGCAACACCTCGAAGTTCTGACTGGCGGTCATGAACATCCTGTTCTAACCATTCATTTAAACCTCTCAGGTACCGGATAAGTTCCCTTTGCTGATCAGCTGTTGCAAGCTGAGCAAGTCAATTTTCCTGTGGACAGATGTCATCAGTATATTTGTAAATGCAAAATCTCAGTAAAACCGTACCTGCAATAATTGGACAACAGTCTATGTGAATTGGCTCTGATCAATCCCAGCCTACGAACCATGAACAATGATCCGAAGACATGGGGGGATATGGTACAGAATCTCCATGAGGATCCGGGGCCTTTAGACATCAGTGATTCAGTGCAATGTTAAACATAATGGAATGCACCACTCACGACAGGTTCTGCTGATAGTTCCGCGGCTGGCGGCAGCCTTGTGCCGGGAGGTAAAAAATAGTCTCCATCCTAAAGAGAAGACACACGTCAGATGTCATTATTCAGCACATTTGCAATACTTACTTACAGGTACGGTTAATTCCTGAGTCTCTGGATACCATTGTCTACGACGGTCTCGCAGCCTTTGCCACCATCTGGGGGCTGATACATCCATTTGCGAACCAGACATCATCTGGGGGTTCAGTGGGTGTGGTTGCATGTGGGCGGACTGAGGCTGCTGGGCAAGGGATTGTCCCCAATAAGAGGGGTGTTGTTGCTGTTGTGCCATGAAACTGCGATATGTCACCACTCTAGGTGGTGTCACAGGGTACGCCTGGTAAGCAGGCAGCCCCCATGGCAGAGGATCGGGATTTTGTGGAATTGTTGATGGCACTGGCACTGGCACTGGCATTGGCATTGGCATTGTCATCGGGTGTTTAGTTGCTGGAACCCCCAGGCCTGCGCTCTGCTGTGTGTGGAAAAACCATGTGACAATCGCCAGGGCACACACAACGGAAATGGAAGTGAAACGCAAGACCGTTTCAAGAAATTGAGGGATATTCAGGAGGCCTGGCTTGTAGGCAGAACTGACCACACTGACGACGAACCAGACCATATCCCAGAGCGTGAGAGTAAGAGGCAGACTGAGTAATATTGCCAGAATATGAGGGGATCCGGTCATACGTTTTGCGTAATTGAAATAAAGAAACTGGTAGTAGGTTAATGACAAGAAAAAAGGTAATCATGAGTGAAGAAAACAAACTGCAGCACGACCACTGGACTCCATACGGCCTCGATGGTTGGAGATGAGTAACGTTCCAGCCAGCACTGCACTTAGCGCAGAGGATAGAACTGAAGGCAGCAATTTGGGCCACCCCATTTAGCCCTGGCACAGCGAGCATAGCCATGGTGCCACTATCCTGTCAGTAAGCTTATACCCATTAAAAATCTGGGACAAAATATGTACGACACCAGGACAACACTCTGGAATCGGTTCAGTGACACACATACGTCAGCCGGCTGTGTCACAATGGCAGTTGCTCATGAGTAACCCACCAGCAAATTGCTATCTGCCCATTCTGTGCACAGGTTCCTCAAGAAAGCCTGCCATCTCTAGGTACTGATCCCATTGGAACGGTTCTATAGCAGCATCAGTAACAGCACATTATTCCAAAGAGCATTAGCAGGTCCACATGCCACGTTGATGATCCACTTCAGGTAGCCAAAAGGGAGCACCAAAAGCCAGCGAGGCAAGTAAATTCCAAACAACAATCCTCCACGACGACAGCAATGTCTCAAAGTCTGGTAGCTCATCGGTCTTCTCCAGCTGTCGATAGTTACGAGCATTGAGTGTCCTGTAATGTGCTGCACTGCGTTCCTGAACTGAAGCACCAGAGGGTTGAACACAAGCTTTGCCGCAAATTCAATAGCTTTGGACTTACCAATAGATCGCATGATTGCAGCGATGAACCACACTTTTAAAGTAGGTCGAGATATTGCTGTGCAATTGACCGGCTGAGCACGCTTTAAAATAATGGCCTAGACACGCACCCAAAATATGCTGGAGGATGCCCAGCATTTCTTGGGCAGCGTCTTTCTCAAAAGGTGCAGTGGAACTTTCGAATAGTGTACGATCTGGGTGGGCCAAGTCAGAATTTGCCACTACTGATTGTTATAGAGACTGACCAGCATAACACCATAGGAGGGCCTCTTCAGCCTTGTCCTCGGCATGGGCAGGTAAGCTTGTATGGTTCGGATGGGATTGCACAAACATCCAATACAGTGCCTCAAGCTCGAACTCTGCACATGATCATTGTCGTCAACAATGTACATGTTTGTTCATGCAATATAACTTACTTGTCTCAATGTTGGAAAACCTTTGCTGTACCTGCATCTGAAATTTGGGAAGCATCTGGCGATTTCTGCTCATGGAGCGTGATCCGTGGTCAACGAAATGTGCAGAGTTTTCGGCAAGGTACACCTCCCAGAGTACGAAGTCGTGCAAGGTCTGTAGCAGCTGTTGAAGGAATGCGATGGTGTTAAAATGAGGGTGCTTGTCTGAAACAACCCTCTGCACAGGACAGGTCCAGTAAAGCAAACTGTTCGGATGTACATATTGTCTCCATTCATGCTCGCCGAAAACCAGGGTGGCATAGGCTGACCTTTGTTGTGAATCAATTGGTATTGGTGACACAGTTCACTCCTCTACTAGGGGTGCATAGTGGACGTGTCTGGAACGAGACAAAGGGGGTGGTGCAGTTGGAAGGGGAGGTATGTATGGAGTTCCAGGTGGCGAGGGAGCCACAAGTGGAGTGGGAGGTATGAATAGAGTAGGAGGTGTAAATGGAGTCAGCGGGCTAGATATGGCATGGGGGGTACTGCAGGAAATTCAGATTCAGAGCTCGGCAAGAACCCAGGTGGTAAAAAGGTATGATCATAAAAAGAATAAAAGTTTAGCAATTCCTAAGGTTGTGGGGACACAATGGGTTCATGTGTAGAACGAGAGCTGCTGTTGCTGCTGTCACTGGATTGAGCATCAGAGTTTCCCGGTGCAAGGTTAAGAATGTAAGTATACATCGGTGTCATCAACTTACCTCTGGTCTATTGCTCCCGGGTACCATGCAACTTCTGGGCTTATAGGGACACCAGAAACCTCATTTGGAACCGGTTCTGCCAATTTGTTGAGATCATTGGATGTCACAGGTGCTACAATCGTGGGCCCAACATTGACACTGCTCTCATCCGTTTGTAGAGTTAGTTTTGACAATGAAGAGGCTTGGGTTGCAGGACAAGAGCCACTGTCAGCTGGTCTGCTTGCTTGATTCGATCTGGAAGCAACATAGTCGATAGGCAAACTGAAAACTTAGTGTCACGGTGATGCAGTAACCTTGAGCTATTTGCTCATGCTTCGGACACATAGCCGGAATCCCCCAGAAGACTGTATGATTGATACCATGGCTGTAAATGCCCTCTCTCTCCAGAGTATGATCATTGTGCGGTCGCTCCACGACTGGCATTGGGGCCCCACTACAGTCAACATTCTCAACTGGACGAGGGGTGATATCAGCTGAGCTGCTGGCGCCAACTTCAGTTGACAATGACACCGCAACCTTGAGACGACAAGCTGCTGGGCAATATCAGGATCAATTATGGTCATGATTTGGCAACTGTGTATTGTACCCTTCAGTTGGCAATGACACCGCCAGTGGATGGTAACCTTGAGACGATGAGCTGCTAGGCAATATCAGGATCAATTATGGTCATGATTTGGCAACTGTGTATCGTACCCTTGAGGTTCCTTTGTTGACATGACAGTACTCGTAGACTTCATTGTCAAGCTGATAAGACGCCGGCTAGCCAGTGCTTATTTGAGGGCTGTTGGACCACTTCAGGGTCTTACGGCTCGTGTATGACATTTCCTCCCAGCAGATGCTTGCCTTGAACTTGAAATGCTGACCGCTATCATCCCTGCTGTTGACGGCGAGATAGTATGAAGACTCAGAATATTTAGGAACATCAAGCACGCCGCTGCCATCACGATTCTGGCCCAAGCACTCAAGCTCAAGCTCTGGCTTGAAGTTGCAACGTTTTTCTGAGATTTAGTTGCTAGTAGTACAGGTGCCACTGCAGTTGGCTGCCGCAACTGTTTTTCTTTAGAACTTGAAGGAGCATTTGGTCTTCAAGCTCTTGGCAATTCATCAGGATCATCAGGAAAAAATAACTTTTCTACACAGCACTATGTAGCCTCTGTATTTCTGGTAGTCCTGTATGAAAGTCTGGTGGTCAGTAGTCCCTCACTGTGGGAAGTAAATACATCCCAAACTAGTGTATTTGTGACCGGAAGTCACAAAAGTGGTGACTTTGTTGCTAGAGTTAGTCACACTTGAAAACGGTGTTTATTAGTACATGTGATTTTTGCACCACCAAAATAGTGCTGCTGAGTTTCTCACCGTTTCGCAAATGAGTTTCTCACCTCGTTTCGGGTGCCATTAACACACGATGTTAATGGCGAGTTTCTCATCACTTTTAGGTAATTATCTCATGTTTCTTACAGTGATAATTTCACCTTTTTTGTGCACTGGTTCAGATAGTGTTAATAGTGAGTTTCTCACCGACTTTGAGGTGATTAACACAGATTGATTGAGATCTTGAGACTTATCAATGTGTAGTAGTGATACATATATATATATCACAATTGTACAATCTGCATGCACGTATGACAAGAAGTAATACGATATCACCCTACCCCT
Organism: Hygrophorus pudorinus; assembly: GCA_003314045.1. Classification (NCBI taxonomy): domain Eukaryota; kingdom Fungi; phylum Basidiomycota; class Agaricomycetes; order Agaricales; family Hygrophoraceae; genus Hygrophorus; species Hygrophorus pudorinus. Next base: position 8,678 of record QLPF01003255.1, read on the forward strand.
ATTCTATCTTCCTTATATATGTGACACTTACTACAGCTGGAGGTCACACTCTTATTTTGTGCACCTCCAGGTAAGACATAGGTAGCACAGTCTTTCCTGCCACTACAGTATATTCTGCTATCAACGTACGTACAAGTTACACATTTGAGTCGACCTCCGATTCTGTGTCCCCTCCATCCACAAACACAGTACGAGCCAACTTCTCGCTCCTGTCAATAATGGCCCACCTCCCACGTGTCCGAATCCGACCCACAACAGCACTGATGGTATGGAGATCTGTGACGATTGAAGTTGTTGCAGGAGTTGCAGCATGGTAGGAGGTCACCTCGCTAGTTGCATCTTTTCCATATGTTGCACATGGCGTGATATGAGCCAGAAGGCGAGTCTAACCTTGAAGTGCTGTGCCCCAGAACTCAATGTTTGACAATGAACAAACCACAATCTCTTTGACGGGGCCATAGCAGACCTGGCAAGTGCCATGTATGTCGATCTCATACTGTCACTATATTAATCACAGATCATTTGTGGGGGCAGATAGCTTACCCGTATGTAGGACGTGTCTCGTTCCGTGATTGTTCCTGACTTCCCCGATGCTGATGCACTCCGAATAGAGTCACCTCCCTGTGCAATTCGCACCTTTCCCCATGCCAGCATGACTAATGGAAGTTTGGGCTTGATGTCCTTGTGTGCTCTCTGCATCACAGCAGAAAAATACCCTGCAATTTTATTCCGAAGACTGTCGTCCGGTTTGAACTTGCCACGAAATGGGACCTGCAAGATACTCAAGGGATCTACTATACCATCAGCTCTGCAGAATGAACACCAGCAGAGGACTTACAATCAGGATAGACTCATTCATTCCTTGCAAGACCATCTTTCTCGGCTTTCGAGTACATCGACAATTCATCGCTGAGGTTGTAACGTGCTTTGAGCTGTGAGAGGTATGCGGTCTGTAATATGAATTTATTCAAGTTTGACCAGGGTTGCATGTGAGATGTCAGTTTTCATTTCAGCAACCCACAGTAACAATCCATGTGGAAGATCCATGTTGTCCAAACCGGTCCACAAAATCGGATACCGTCTGTGATGTGCAGTAGTCCATGCACAGTCAAAACACATGCTGATAAGCGATCCTCACAATACTGATAATAGTATCTACATCAAGCATTTGTTTAGTTCGAAATATGTGAAAAATATAGTAGATGAAAACTACGCACCTTTCATACCGTTGCACCCAACTAATAATATTCTTCTCCAGCTCGTCGATTTCTGATGTCGTAATGGAAAATTTGAGTGTGAGCTTCATGATGTCGACAAAATCGCACATATGGGTATAGTATTTACGACGAGGGAACCAATTCTGGAGGAGAATTGGAGCAAGATACACAAACCAAAAGCACCAAGACTCGGCCGTGAAATTGCTGCGGTCTTCTCCATTAGCAATGTTGCCAAGAACACAAACAAACACCACAGGTATTTGTTTGACTGCTGCGGCTGTTTCATTCCTGATTTCCTCCCAAATATGAGGTGCGATCACATAATCCTCTGTCCCAGTATCCAGCATTTTGAACCGGCTGGTCCACAAGTCAAATAAATTGGGTACTGTGTTTTCTAAAAACTTGTGCATCCAGTCCCAAGGGAATGAGCGCGGATAGTGTAAAGAATTGACTCTGATCATACCAGGGGCATGTTTGATGCCAAAATGCATGGCAATCTTGTTGGCATGTGTTGGATTAGATGCAGCCTCCATTTTGGCAAGGACCTTGGCCCACTGCTCTGGTTTCCGCATCAGTAGATTATATGGGTCCCAAGACTCCAAACTCTGCCCCTGGACTCTTGGCTTGACCAGCAGCACATAGTATACTTTCCCCTTGCCAGTCACATTCCGCACACCTTTGATCTCACATGAGTGGCACAGAGAAAATCCATTATGGCCTTTCAGCCCAAGGAGCCTCTCGATCGCCACAATATCACCCAAATCGAAGATGTTGTGTGCACGAAGAATAAATAAATCGCCGGAGATGGCATTGAAGGTGCGAACACCATGTGCAAGTTGCACACATTTGTCCTCCATAGGCGCAAAAAAACTGGCTGGTTCTTTCGGACCATGTGGGCCTGGAATAACGCCACCACTGATTAGGTTTCCGAGATGTGTACAAATCTCAGGCGGGAGATTGTAATTTTGGATGACAATTGGAGTTGCTGATAGTCCTTGTCGCCTCCGGTTATAGAGCAAATACCTGTCGTGGCACATGGAGAAAGCGATATCATGCTGGTTGGAAAAGAAGGTGTGTTTCAGTTCTGTCCCATCAACGCACACGTAGGTTTCACATAGCTGTTGATAATGAATTGAATCAAAAACATTGCTAATAACACCAGCCTCACGGATATGTTCATGTTGATATAACATTTGCTGGATCATTTTAGGATTTTGAAAGAAACCTTGGAGGCGAGAGATGATGGGAATATAACAGAAGGAGTGTCGTGTTTGGCTGTCGGGAAATCGACGTGGTTCGTGACAATGGTGGCAGTGGTCTGCACTGGAATACTCCCTGGTGTACGCAATGCAGCTTTTGATACAGCAGTTGTACCATTTTGGCTCAACCTTGCTGAGAATCTCGATCCGGTGAATAATAAATAACCCATTCTGAGCTGATCATGAGTTTGTTGCGAAAGGTGTGCCGAAGTTGATTGAACATTGATCGGGGCATGTTACTCATCATGCGTAGCTAGAATGCTCGAATATTGTCACGGTCCTCCTCCGTTAGGACAGTGTTTCCTGGGTAGATAAGGGTTAATTAACAGCTTTAAGATATACCAATAAACATACATATATTGTATAGTTCAGACTCATCCTATTGCACTCTTACTATAGTACTTCCTGCTTCACTGTATTGCATTCACTATCGACCATTACACGTCGTGTTCACTATCATCATGTTGCATTCATGTCAGACAAGGCCAAGGCTTGGAGGGCCGCAATGGCCCAGGTTGATGTGCTTATGCATAAACTAAAAGGTGAGTATAAGCTATATTTCAGGTAGATAGTAGAAATTCATCTGCGAGGAGTAGAATCGGCACCAGAGTCTGCCACAGACCCTGAATCTGGCTCAGAAGAAAGAACAAATGACTCACAAGAATCCGATGTGGCCCTGACTCAGAAATACTCGAAGCCCAAGTTGAAGCTCATTCCACAACCAAAAGGACCACCCGGAAGATTGCCTCCACATGGGTATAACCTTCAAGACACAATGGGTCTTAGTGACAATCAAGGAAGGTATATTCGACTCAAAGTAAGTTTTTTCCCACCGAATATATGCATATATGCACTAATTTGTATCATCTACCCAGCGTTTGGTGCGACAACTGTGCCAAGATCACCTGAAACATGCTGTTGGCATCAGAAAACAGCCACCAGACGCCGTCGCAAGCGTCATTGCATTGGTATGTCTCAATTATTCTACAGAGTTGATTTCTGACAAGGAAACCTCATTCAAGGCACGCAAGAAGCATAAATATTTCAACAACTTTGAATATGGATGGCTGATCCGTGACATGATGTCAAAATTCCTGTTGGGTCGGTCAGTGCGAATGAGAAAGGATGCACAAGCAGAAATGCAGGCAGAGATGGAGGACGAAGGGATCAGAACCTTGAAGCGTAAATGGGGTACAAGCATTGAAGACCTAGACCGTGACATACAGCCAGCTGCCAAGAAATCAAGGAAGACTCGGATGAAGGCCCCAGAGGTATGTACATCATGATAGTACTTGATTGTTAAATTTACACCTCATGATGGTTCCCAGACGGAAAATGAAAGCAACTCAGACACTGAGGACAGCGAAGACAGAGACGATTCTGAACCGCATCACAAGACCATAAAGCCAGCACTGGGAGCAAACCAGAAGCCGAAAGCCCCAGCACCGGTGAAAGGGAAGACATTGAAGCCCATGACAAAATCAACGGCAAGTACTTACCCATCATTGTGCGCACGCCAACAATGTCCTATAGACTCAGAACAGTACTACTCAACCGCATCCAAAGACTAAAAAATCAACGTCTTGAGACAAAAGATCTACAGCCTCTCCTCCCTCCCCAGAAACATCTTGGATTGGTACAAGTGGGCCATGAAACTAGACCAACAATGGAGGGTCTATGAGAAAAATAGTACGACAATGAAGAGACCAGACGCAGGATGCCTGCAACAATCACAAGTGCAGAGGCAGGGGTACACGAACCCTTGGGCTCCGAAGAATAGAGATACATGAGACCCAAAGACGGGTCAATGGAAGAATCCGGCAAAAGCCTACAACAGTGTTGAAATACCAGCAGGGGCACCTAACGCAAGATACCCAACAGTAGATCCCAATGCGATGGAGATCGACAAGACCAAGGCATGGAAGCAGATGCAACACTGCTATAGATGCAGAGGTCAAGGTCACATAGTGCGAGACTGCAAGAACAATATCGATATCAGGACCATGTCGTACGAAGATATGGAGAAACACTTCCAAGGAGGAGACAGCAGCAGGAAGGACAATGACAACAACAACGATAATAGGGATATTGAGAACAAAGACCAGAACACGGATTTTTAGATAAGTCGATAATTTTAGCTACAGGCTTATCGACTTCAAATGTACCAGAATCTGCTCAAACAATATGCGTAAGCAGAACTGGGAATGTAGCGAGGAAAGAAGTAGGAAAAGAAGTGAAATGAGAAGAGAAAGAAGAAGACAAACTAGAATGCCAAGCATGAGCCTGCTCAGGATCTTCACTAGGAAAACGACCAAAGGCAACTACGGTACACGATGTCATGACGTGACTTTTACCCCTATCTAGTTTCCTTTTTCGAACATTCTTTCGTCCTATTTC
>QLPF01003279.1:6413-19276 GCA_003314045.1 Hygrophorus pudorinus
ATTTTCGGGCCTGGGACCCGGCCGGACAACATAGATGGCATCGAGGCCCGCATCCGTCGCCACTACAATAGTCTTCCACCCGACCACCGACTCAAGCGTGCCACGAATGCCAGGGTGGGGAGAGGCTGGCATAGGCGGACGCCCTCTGATACGGAAGAGCGTGCTAACTTTGATTACCACACTGGGTCGCCTTCGGGTAGGAACATAATCGGCGAAATGACCATCCATAGACCTACGGGTGTTATTGAACAAATGTGACACTATAATATTACTATACTGTAGTCTACATTTTATCTACAACTCCAAATTCCTTCCGCTACAAGTGTATCTTCAAAACAAAACGAGGTTTGGGCGCTTTCCGAAAATTGCTGAAAGATGAAGATAACAGAGATGCGTAATTTGCAATCAGCAAAAAACTGTGCCTCAGTAAAAACCCCACTGGCGACAGTACATGCCGAGCACAAGAGCGAGAAAAAGAAAGCAAGGCGAGCGGTTTATAAGGCATCTAAACAGGCGCACGGACCATCTCTGGCTGCAAGGGATACGGAAAATACATGTACAACGTGCACTCTCTAGGTACTGCGGGAGGACGCTCTCGTCGATGGCGTGACATGCAAGTCGACAGATACCATGGGCGCGGTCCTGGAGTGAGTCCTAGGCAGCATGCGTGGACATACACCGACAGCATAAGGCGGATCACCCCGGAGTATCCTCAATGATATCGGCGTCCATATCATTCAGCATCGTCCGCAGGACATCCGTCACCTGCCGTTGCAAATCCTCTGAACATTTCACAGGTCGGTTATCCTCTCCAGAGGGAACGGACGGCAACTCTTACTTGCGCGATCGACTGCCTTGATGTACTCAGCATTTGCTGCGGTCATTTCATCTTCCAGCGCTTGTAGCCGTCTGGCCTAACGTGTGCAATGAGCAGAGCCCACATAGGCGCTAGCTGGTAACCGTACCTGCTCTTCCTCGGGCTCTGGTTCTGGTAGTGATTTGATGAGATATTCCACTTGCTTCGCCTTGACTATGAGGTCCGTCACCAGCTCTTTCTTATTCGCTACCGTCGAAAATCTCAGCACAAATACATACAGTACCCTCAAAGCACGAAAAACAAAGCAGACCTTCAAACACATCCGGGGCGTCATATTTCTCCGGATTCCGTTGTTTGGTGACAGGCACTTCTGGGCTGACTTGCACGAAGTTAGAGCGAGAGGTTAGGTATGCCACGGTGTTGGACATGATCGTCAAAAGCTATGTCGTACGTACAATATAGTCAGACTCGGGAAATGTGCGTGTGGGTCGTACCTGTTGGATCTCATCTTGAAGCTGCGTTATACGGTCCATATGAGACAATTCCTGCAGCATTGCGCTGCTTCACAGCAACCTGAGGAAAGTTGACCACCGCGTTTGAGCCTGGGTCGGTGTTTGAAACGTGACCCCAACTTGCCACCGACCATGGGTAATGATGGAGGAAGTATTCCAGACCGTCGTGATCTAGTTCGCAACAAACCCAAGGTATTTGGCCATTATATCCATGCAGTACTTACTGACAGTGATCCAGGCTGAACAGGCAGACAAAGCGAACCAGACTCGCGCGAGATGGTTTTTCTGTGCACTGTCCAAGGTATTTTTTATGTTGCTCGCATCCCTTGGCTCTCGTAGCTGACAATACCCCGGTAGCGGCCACTTCAGGAGCCTATAGTCTCCTGCGCGTTGGGAAAGCTGTACAACAAGGACTCGATACTAGAGTACCTGCTGGACAAATCGGCTTATGGTGATGGGGAGAAGATATGCGGGCACATCCGGTCATTAAAGGTACGCATGCTTCACCCACTTTTCCTCGCCTTTCCTGACTCTTTCCCCAGGATGTAAAAACCCTGAAACTAACACCCAATCCCGCACCTCTTGCCCCAGCCTCTACCAGCGCCTCCACCGAACGGCCCCAGTTCGTCTGCCCCCTCACCCTCAAGGAGATGAACGGCACCCATCCATTCATCTACCTCACCTCCTGCGGCGACGTCTTCTCGCAAGCAGGCCTCCGGACCGTCTCGGGCGCTGCAGCCGCCCCCTTTCCCCCAACAAATGGAAAAGAGGCGGAAGCAGATCTCTCTGGGAAAGAGTTCGACGTCTGCCCGCAATGCGCTGCGAAATTCGACAAGACCGAAGACATCACCACGCTCAATCCTCGTTTGGAAGAAGAAGAGCGCATGCGTGCCACCATGGAGCGCCGCCGTCTCTCGGAGCCTGCCAAAAAGTCGAAAAAGCGAAAGGCCGTCGCAGACGGTGCTGCAGATGCGGAGCCACCGACGAAGAAGAAACCAGGGTCGCATTCCTCGTCTCCAAAGCCGAGTACGAATCCGAGCATTGCTGCGGCGAGTCGGGCGGTGGTGAGTAGCCTCGCGGCAGAAGAGGCCAAGAGGAAGGCGGGGATGAGCGACGCAGTCAAGTCGTTGTATAGCAGTGAGGATGGGCCGAAGAGGAAGGAGACGTTCATGACGATGGGGACCTTCACGAGGGTGAGTGGATTTTTGCCCCCGACATCTGCACTAATACTGATTGGCCTCATGACAGTACGCTTGAGGACGGTTATAGATTTTTATTCGTTTCATATGTATAAGTATTATACAAGCCATGTAGCTTACCATTACCTACGTCCAACCAGAAACTCTGTACTGCACTTTCAAGTTTTAAGCCCCAATGGCCGCGTGGCAGGCTGGCAGCGCTCTAAGCCGTGTAGTACTGCTGAACTCGTCAAAATCCTGGCCTTCCGCCGCCACGCTTCCATTACTCCGAAAATATTCCCGCTTTTCTGCAACGTATCTCTTTATGCATTTTCACTGAGACATGAAGTTATTTTCTAGCAAAACCCTCATACGGGGCAATCGCCCTCTCCACGCCGCCTCTCGTGTCATCACCGCCTCAGCGTCTGCGACCTCTGCTTTCGCCCGCTGTTGGGTGCACAGTACGAATCGCACGACGGCACTCATCCGTTCCGTGCGGAATGAGGGCTTGCGGAGGGCCTATTCGAGCAGGAGTACCGGTCCTCACAACCACGACAATCCGGGCACGTCATCAGAAAGTGCTTCTCTATACCGTGCGTACGCTCACTTATCGCGGCGTATCTGTGGGTGTGATCTTGGTACTGACGAGGTCGCTTGGTAGGACGGCTGCTGGATGCGTGGAAGGGAACGCCCACGAAGTGGTATCCACTTCCGCTGGCTGTGGGCGCGCTTCTACTTGTTGCCATGCAGTTTCGGAAGAGGGTGCGGCGGGCGGGGAAGGAGGTGCATGTCGATGATGAGGGGATGGAGGTTATCAAATTGAAGGGCCCGTGGCAGGTGCGTTCGGTCGGATTGTACTCGGTCATGCGACCTATGGGAGGACAGCCTCCAAGCAGATATCCCACCATCCTTATTCACATGTGCACTTCTAGGTGCACGTATTGGGCGCCCTCCCACTACGGAACATGTCTCGTCTCTGGGGGTACTGCAACTCCTTCGAACTGCCCGTATGGTTCAGACCATATGGATTCCGACTCTACGCAATGATATTTGGCTGCAATCTCAACGAGATCGAAGCAGCTGATTTGAAAGAGTACGCCAGTCTCGGCGATTTCTTCTACAGGAAACTAAAAGATGGCGCACGACCAGTCGATAACGCTGCATTGGTACGCACACACACACACTTGTCCGTTCTGAGTACTAACAGGTATCCTAGGTCAGTCCTGCCGATGGCAAGGTACTCCACTTTGGCACGATCAAAAACCGTCGTGTCGAGCAAGTGAAAGGCATTACGTACTCCCTCGACGCACTTCTCGGCGTCGAGCGGGACGTACCCTCCACCCCCTCGTCCACCTCCACCGCTGTCGACTTCTCAAACCGCGAAATGTCGATCGTGGACGACCGCGAATTTGCCAACGTCAACGGCATCGAATACAGCCTCGACCAGCTTATCGGTGCATCCTCGCCTGCGTCATCGTCCGGAAACACAACTCCAGAGTCTGAACTGCCGCTCCCACCGCCCCCACCTCCAACGAAACACGGCGAGCAGGTTGACGCGTCGGTGGTTGAAACCGAACGCAACCTCGAGGAGACGCTGATACATGACGCATCCGTGGCCCTGGAGATGGGCGTGAAGTCTTCGATCGAAACCCGCAGGAAGAGCACATCGGGTATGAGCGTCAAGGAGGGAAATGCGTTGTTTTTCGCGGTGATCTACTTGGCTCCTGGAGATTATCATAGATTTCATAGTCCGACAGCATGGGTGGTGGAGAAACGACGGCATTTCGTCGGTGGGTCCTTCCTTCGTCTTTGGTTTTCACATCCCTGCAACGCTCTGCAGGTGAACTGTTCTCGGTGTCGCCATACATGGCCAAACGCCTGGAAAACCTGTTCGTTCTGAACGAGCGGGTGGCGCTGTTGGGTCGGTGGAAACACGGATTCTTCAGCATGGTACCTGTCGGAGCTACCAACGTCGGGAGCATCAAAATCAACTTTGACCAGGTGAATATCTACCCTCTCCCTCCCCGCTCCCCGTCCACTCACGCAGTGGCCCTCAAGGCCCTTCGAACAAACGTCCGCGGTCGTCCCCCGCCCGGCACATACTCAGAAGCGGTCTACTCCGCCGCATCGCCTATATTGCACGGGCAGCCCCTATCGCCCGCGCAGGAGATGGGGGGTTTCTGTTTGGGAAGCACGATTGTCCTTGTGTTCGAGGCGCCGCGGGAATTTGAGTTTTCAGTGCATCCGGGCCAGAAGGTCAAGGTGGGGCAGAGCCTGGGGGACGTCACGGCGAAAGAGAAAGTTGAATAATTGGATTTTGTTGGGTGCTGGGACGATTGTCGCTGTACTATCTGCATGGAGCATTAGAGTTTACAGACTTGACCTTTACCATTATGCAAACAACAAAAATTATCATTTTCGACAATTGCGTCCAACTGCGAACCTTCAGACTTCGTACTGAACCCAGGAACCCGCATATCGAATGAGAATATGAATATGATGAAATTATCTTAGCTGCTATAATATTTTATGAGCAAAAAATCTGAATAATCAATCATGAACTCTGCAAGCTCTCAGAGCTGGGTATCCTCTAGAGTCCGTTCAAGTTACCCCGAAGCTCCCCGTCGTTAACTGGCGACGAGCCCAATATAGACCCGTAGGTACTACGAACCTCCGACCGTGGAGTATCCACTGGCAAACTAGGTGACAAGAGAGGTGAACGTTCCAAATGCTCGACAGAGTTCATCTGCCTCCCGCGCTCGACGATTCTGTTTTGAACCCAAAATGAGTCCTACGGTATGTCACACGCAGGAGGAGTGACTTGCCCTCGCATGACAGCCGACGTGGTCATCCGTCTAGCGCGCTTCTTACTTTGATTGTCTTCGTACCTGTCTGTCTCGTCGACGATCTCTTCCGAGATGATTTCCTATGTAAAGTCAATGAGCTCCAACGATGGCTCGGAAAGGAGGGATAGAAGACCTCAATAATGTCTGTGTGTGAGAGACAGAGATGTTCAGTTCTACTGTGAAGGACGAGAGGTGACGTAGGTGACCTTCCAAAGTGATGACCCCAATTGCGCCCCCGACATGACCTGGAGTCCTGCTAATGAGGAGAAGATGGGCTCGACCGGTTTGGCTGAGGGTTTTTACCCGTCAATCACCGTGGGATTGGGCTGGGTTCATGACACGCACAAATAATCGAGGGCTTGGAAGCAGTTGATGGATGGATGGGCTTCTGGCAGAACTGACAGAGGAAAACTGGATACCGGTAGCGCTTCCGCGGGATCGTACCGCAGAAGCTGCAGTGGAGAGTAAATATACAGAAGCCGGACAGTGAGTGATGCAGGCCATACCTTTTTGATGAGCAAGATTCCGATGAAAGCCAAGGGCCGTCCAGCTTCGTGGACGGGGAAACGCGAGTAGCCACTTAGCAGGCTACACTTGTTCATCAGGGAACATTCAATGGCAATACTGAAAGAACTGACATGAAATCAACGGTTTTGTGGTCCAAAATGGTGTCGGAGCTGAGAGTAACCGTGTCCTGGAGCGAACTTGTTTTAGAGACAGATTCTGTGAACAGAACTGACAGAACTGACACTCATAGAAGTCATAATCTCCTCGGCCTTTTTTGTATTCAGTTCCAGCACTCCGTTAAGAATACTGATTTCGTCGTCACGAAGGGGTTCCTGTCCAGTACGATGAAACTGCAAGAAAGACTTGAGCTCAGCCTTTTTGTAGGTGTGAGCTTCGTTGGCCCCCAGCATGTAATCGAGGAGTTTTGCAATGGGCCACGCGACAGGGGCTACAAAGATCGTGATATCAGACGTTGAAAATAGTTATCGTGCTACGGAAGTACCAAATATCCACATGAGAGCAAGCACAAATGGGGCACATTTTGCGCCGATCGAAAGACCATAGCGGACGCTTACAGACTGTGGGATGATTCTGAAAAAAGAATTGAGACAATTTCGCTGATGAACGTTAATAATACGTACTCGCTATACGGGAAACGCAAGATGGGGGGGATTAGACCTTGACTCGGTTGCTCTTGAAAGTTACATACCCAAAGATGACTGCGAGAGCATGAATAAAAAAATCTCAGTGATGACTGTTATGGACTTGCCAATAGCTATTGTAGAAATCACGATTGCCCCAATTCCTCCACCCATCTAGAAAGCTTGTTGAAAGGCAACACCATGAAAGAGACATTTTGATTAAGCTCACGACGCTATCAAGGAAAATGGGCAAGCTTTCGTTGATAACCTGTCAAACGACTGACTGAGCATTCTATAAAGACACTGCCGAAAGTGATGAAACACACCACATTACCGAGAAGTAGCACCTGAATTTGTGTTCAGGTTGTAACACGAGCATCAATGAAGTTGTTGCTACTCACCACAAGTACCCAATGACGACCTCTTTGCATGAGTTTCAATACTGATTTATCGTTAGACGATGAGATTCAATGTATTTCTGAGACTCACCGGTGGTGGCATTCTGCTTTTCGGTTATATTTTCCGAGGATGTTGACAAGACACGAAGATGCAGTTCGTCGAGGCCCATGAGACCAAGAGTTAACCTGTTCAGTCAAGCCATTCCAGTAAGTTCGTTGGACCATCAGCTCAGAATCAGTACATACCCAGCAAAGACACCTCCAGCCAATACAAGGATGCCACTGACGATCAACTTGATGAAAAATTCGCGGGATCCAGGAGGATGGGGTTCTTTATGACGGTTGACCTCGACATGGTCGAGTGTGCCAGTGAATGGCGAAGCATAGACGAATTGGAAACATAAAATAAAGATGGCAGTCACTGACATATGGCGTAAAGAAGAAGCCTGTTGTCAAGTGTCTAGGGGCATCGAATGCGACTTCGGTTTGAGATTCAAGTCGACACGCGCGTATGAGGCTTTCTCGCAACCTTATCCTAGCTTGTCATTATCATACACCTCCACCATTTCTCGGACTCGCATACAAAAAAGCAATGTCTAATGCTGGTCAAATTAGGTCGAAACCCGACTCTGTGGATCCAGATCACCCCTTACAACCTCCCGAGAAAAAATTGAAGCTGGAAATAAGCTCGGAAAAGGATCGTCCTCAAGAGACTGCTTCCACGAAGGCTCCGAAAAGAGAGTCTCGCAAACAAAAGAAGCGACATCTCGAGCCTTACTCGGGCGAGGATGTACTCTGGCGGGACGTCATGTTTGTCCTTGGACAGGACACGGTTGATAAGGCTCTTGAGGAGGGATCGGAATGGGACTCGCCTTTTGAATTCCAGGAGATCGTTGAACTAGAGGTTTCTGCTTTGTCCTCCGGTGGTAAGTCCCCGTGAATATCGTCATCAGCCTTTATCTACATACATCGCTGAACACAATCACTGCCGTTAAGCAGTGTGTGCTGACGGAGAATGCATTTTGAACAACGTGTTCCCGGCGGAATGATTGTGCCACGTTCAAGTATCTTCGTCAACTGACCATCTTGTCGTGCGCACCTTTGTCAACATTCACTTCTAGGAGTTTCCAACATATGACCTGCAATTGACGACCTTCTTTCATAGGAGATGCTTTAGCAATGGCACCAGCACCTAAACGACCTTGGATAGTTGTCGTTCCTTTTGCTCTCCCAGGAGAGAAAATTCGTGCTCGAGTCTACCGTAGTTCTCGGCTTCACTCAGTCGCTGATCTCATCGATGTGATCACCCCAAATAACGAACTCAGAGATTCGTCTCGAATAAAATGCAAGTATTTTGGAACCTGTGCCGGTTGCCAGTATCAAGTACGTTCACGCAATCGGGCCCTATTTGTCCTGATCGTACATCATCAGATGCTTTCTTATGACACGCAACTGGATCTCAAACGGGACGTGGTGGTAAGGGCGTACCAGAACTTCTCAGGTTTATAATCAGTGCGCTATCCGGTTGTAAATCTCAATTCTTTTTGATCAGGTCTCCCCGCGACATCTATTCCACCGATTCACACCACTGTTGCTTCACCTTTGCAATATGGATATCGCACGAAAATCACACCCCATTTTGACGCTCCCCCGAAGAAATTTCAGAAGAAAAAGGGAGAATCTCTTGCGGCTGATGCAGAAAAGCCAGAGTGGCTAAAGATCGGATTCAATCACATCGGAAAACGACAAGTGATGGATATAGAGGTTGGTCCATATGATATTTCTCGTCGAAACACTGCCTCAAAGAAAATGTTGAAGGAATGTCCTATAGCCACGCCTGTAGTGAACGAAGCTTTCACCCACATGCGTGACGATATTATCAAGTTAGGCCTTCCCTGTTATGACACTTGTCCTCACTCACCCGAGGTGTTCAGAAACATCTATAGCTACAAAAAAGGCGTGTCTTTACTGCTTCGGGATTCCCTTGAAGTGCCGCCACCGGTAGATGATACTGTGGACCCCGACACCCTGCCCTCTACATTCGAGAAACATTTATGCGTCACGGACCACAAATCCATTGTGCGCGAAAGAGTGGGCGTTAATTTTTTCGAGTATCCGGGCGGATCATTCTTCCAGAACAACAATTCCATCCTGGTCCCACTAACTGATTATGTCCGCGATGCCATCTTCCCAACTGCTTCGTCATCCTCGCTCCCCCCAACAGAGCGCCCGACTCATCTTGTCGACGCGTATTGTGGAAGTGGTCTCTTTGCAATCACGCTCTCTCGACACTTTGACATTATTGCAGGCATCGAGCTCTCCTCCGACTCCATCAAATTCGCAACGCACAATGGTCGTTTGAACAACATACCCGAAGGGAAATGCACATTTCGCGCGGGCGATGCTGCGAATATCTTCGCAGCGGTAGCGGAGTTCCCTCCTGACCGCACCGTTCTGGTTATTGACCCGCCAAGAAAAGGCTGCGATGACAAGTTTATTGAGCAGTTGTTGGCCTTTCGGTGCCAGACTGTGGTGTATGTTAGTTGTAACGTGCATACGCAGGCTAGGGATGTAGGGACCATTCTGAAAAAGACGGAGCACGAGGAGACCCGGAGGAGATATGTGCTCGAGAGCTTGAGGGGGTTTGATTTGTTCCCGCAGACGGCTCATGTAGAATCTGTTGCTGTACTTCGTCTGGCTTGAATATCCAAATCAACATTGGCGACTGGTCTTGACCTCGACCGGACGGTGGCCGTCCACAAGCACGCAGTGCAGGCAACTTACCGGGCTGCCAATTGACTGCATAGTACCATCAAAATAAGCAGGAAAATACAAGACGAGTCACTCGTAGAACATACCTTCCACAGACTCGCCGGATACTGCTGCTAAATGCTCGGTGCCCGAACAGATATGCCAAGCAATGCAAAAGAACGCACCCGACCATATGCATATCATTATCATTATCAAGCCAGGTTGCCAATCTCAGTCTTTTGAGAACACCGTATTCGTCTGCAGCTGTGCAGGTGACTTTCCAACGATGGGTCGGCCGGTATATGATCCTGGGCTTGACACCATTCTGCACCGACGCTCCTCGACTCGGAATCGGACCGTCGCATTCAAGAAAGGTGAAAAATAAAATAAAACCCAAAAATGAACCGTCACAGGACTTTCCGAGTCAAAAACTAGCCGAGTCCGAGTCATTCTTAAGAACAGGCCTGAAGTCTCCTCGAGCCCCTCCATCATTCCCTAGAGCAGGTTAGGTTCGGGTCTCCCTAGATTTTGGGTCGGCCCTATGGATGTTGATTTGAGGAATACCCCAATATAGACCTCAAGCGACACGGACTCGGATGGCTGCACTCAATCATGACCCCGCCGTTGTAGCAAATATCTCTCTGACTGATTTGGACGTACGTGAGATGTTATCTCCAGGCCTGTCGCGACCTAAAGGACATTCCAGCCTTCCAAGCTCGTCGTAACCCTTTCTGATACCCTCAAACCTATTCCCGCACCAGAAACTCTGAAGTTTGGACAGGTGAACAAATAATCCTTGCGCTCATTGTGCCCATGCTCATAAAAACAAACACGCAAGACCGCCACGGACCATATGTTGATATCCACATTCGATCCTCTGACAGGGTGGTCTGCGCCTCACATCAAGCCGTATGGACCGTTGAGCTTGGATCCCATGAGCTCATGCTTGCACTACTGCCCCAACGTGTTCGAAGGTATGAAGGTGACTAGCAATAAGTTCGTGTTCGAGTTACAGTTTCAAGGTTGACCTGCTTCAGGCGTACTTCGGCGCCGATGGGAAACCCCGGCTATTCCGACCCCAACTAAATATGGCGCGCATGGCACGATCGGCGGACCGTGTAGCTCTGCCTGTGAGTCTCAGGTCTTATCGCTCGTTGCGTCCAAAAGTTGATCAAATACGTCTAGCGGTTCGATACGACCGCTCTGCTCAGTCTGATTAAAAGTCTCGTTCTCGTTGATGCGCGATGGATACCCAGGCTCAAAGGGTACTCGCTTTATATCCGTCCAACAATTATCGGCACCCGCGCCGGTACGTATTCTTGCCTTCTTGCCGTGGCTGTTGACCCCTTACCGACAACCCTGATAAGGACTGGGAGTTGCTGCCTCTGACCATGCGATGCTGTATATCATCCTCTCTCCTACAGGACCCTACTTCCCCGCAGGACCTAAGCCTATATCTCTGCTCGCAGTCGACGAGACCGTACGCGCATGGCCAGGCGGAACCGGCGAGTTTAAGTTGGGATTGAATTACGCATCGGGCTTTCTCCCTCAGAGGACCGCTGCCAAGAAAGGTTATGATCAAATCTTATGGCTGCTCGGGGACGACAAAAAGATCACAGAAGTAGGGGCAATGAACGTTTTCATCGTACTCAAGCGCGACGACGGCCGTAAGTTGGGGAAATCACGTCCGAATAGTCATTTACGATGTCTCTCTTGTTGGTGTAGATCTGGATCTTGTTACACCGCCTTTGGATGGAACCATTCTCCCCGGACTGACACGTTCCTCCTGCCTCACCCTTGCCGCTGCACATTCGCACGCGACATCGCTCCCTCACATCTCGGACGACCAACGCCTCCACGCGCACGAGCGCCCAGTCACCATGAACGATCTCGCACTATGGTCAGCAGAAGGGAAGCTGCAGGAAGTCTTCGGAGTTGGTACCGCGGTAATTGTTGCTCCCGTTGGGCGGATAAGTTTCCAGGGCGAGGATATAGTGTTGCAAGAACACGAAGGAGGACTGGGCCCAGTGGGCCGATCGTTGTGGGAGAGACTTGCAGATATTCAGGAAGGGAAGGTGGAGTGGGAGGGCTGGAGTGTGCCTTGCGAGTAAAAATGTATAACATTGGATGGACAAACCTGCAACTATCGGCAACATAGAGCTCGCCATTCACAGATTATGTATTGACCAGGTCCTTCGTGGCTCTCCAGGCTTGACTAGCAACAGGCACTTCACGAACAAGTGGCAGTCCAGACTCGGATTTCCCCGTGGTTGACATGGGCGGTGTGGCTTCCTCGCGCTTTTGTGAAAAAATAGATATATAATAAAGGACAAGTCGGGTTAGAGACTCGGACTCGTTGTTCAAAGCCCAACGCTCACCATGGCCATTTTAAAAATGGTCTCCTCACTGTCCTTCCCATCCTCCTCCAGGATTACAAACGATCCACCCAGATCGCCCTCAAACACCACCTTCCCACCACCACGTCCAATCCCGAATTCCTACTGGGCGACATCATCCCTCTTAGCCTGCGAATACCCATGGTCGCCCAACACCACCACCCCCAAACTCAACGCCCTCCTCCGCGCCGGTGTCCGGACCTTCATCGACCTGACAGAAGCAGATGAGCTCTCACCCTACCTGCCACACCTCTCCTCCCTCGCGTCCCTACAGGACATCGACGTCGACACCATCGAGTACTACAGCTTCCCAATCCCCGACCGTTCTCTCCCCAAGTCCCGCGAATACGTGGGTAACATCCTGACGGTCCTCGCGGAGAATGAGAAGCGCGGCAGAATCAGCGCCGTTCATTGTCGTGGCGGGATTGGGAGGACCGGGATGGTGGTGGGGTGTTGGCTCGTGGAGAGCGGGAGGGTCGGGTGTGGCGAGGAGGCGCTGGGGAGGATCGCCAGGGAGTGGAGGACGGTGGAGAAGTGCAAGAGGTTTCCGCATAGCCCCGAGACGGGCGCCCAGTTCGAGTTTGTGAAGAATTTCCAGAGGCTGCTTGTTGGATCCGGATGGTGGGTGGTTTCGTTTTTGTCTTTTGAAGTTGGCTGAGTTTTACGTCCTGCACTAGATGTTTGCTGTGCAAATCGTTAGAGTCCGAGTCCACCACGATGCTTTTCTTGCTGTGCATATCATTGGGATACTCTAATTTTCATTATAATCGTTGCATGTATTACACCTGGATCAGCTTTGTATTTTATCCATTGTTCT
>QLPF01003281.1:0-16627 GCA_003314045.1 Hygrophorus pudorinus
CACCCGTGGGCTGAACAAATTGCAAAAGTCAGTCCACAGCCTGAAAAATGATCTATTAATAATTACAACTAGTATACTATGCAATATAATTACAATACTAGTATACATATATACACCGGCTTAGCTGGTGGCTCGCGGCTTGGATTTTTGACGGCCATAGCCGCGAGCCGGTCCGCAGCCTTGGCCGAGCTGGTGACCGGCTGGCTAGGAATCGGCCCGGCTCGCGGCTGGCAGCCGCAGCTGCGGCAACACTTACTTCTGTGTAGAGTTATTTGATGCTCGGGTTGCCTTTGTCTTGGAAGTAGTACGGGCCATATTCAAACAAGTGAGCTTATCGCAAAGTATATGTTGTGACTACCTGTGACAGCCATCCGAAAGTTGCGCCACCCCGTTTTTGAAAACGGGATTTTTGAAAACGGCGCGGCACCGCTTTGGAAACCGGTGCAGCAGATCGGGCCCTTAGATATGCCTAGATACGAGTGACAAATATTGTTCTATTTCACTCCTGAGGTTACCGTCTCGATCCCGTTTTCACTGGGACTGAGTACTGGGTAGCTCGCGGGTTCAGCATTACCATGACTTTCACCGTACACGTATACGTATCACTAGCAGAGTTCTGCTTTCGGTGGTCAGCGTAACACGTGATGGACATGTCGTGAGACCCTCTGCTCAAGAAATGCCTCCAAACACAGCGTTGCGGATTCTCTCTCTTTCAACCCACCTCATCCGTCCTTCTTCCACAGCGACCACACGCACTCACAGGCACATGTCCTCCAACCCCCCAACCCCCCCACCGCCAAGTCCGACAAGCTTCGCCGTAACGCCCTCCAAAGAATACAACTTTGCTTTGTCCCCCATCCCAAACAACCCCCTCGGTGAAGGGAGGTACATCAAGACCGCCGCTGCGCTCATCATCGGGTGCGTCGTGACCCCCTTCAAGTCCAACTCGATCTGACTCGTTTGCTGCTGGTAGGGATGAAATACTCAACGGAAAGACCCTAGACCGCAACTCAAACTATTTTGCGCGGTACTGTTTCGAGCATGGAATTGACCTGTGCGTCTTCAAGTTTGCGTTGTCTCGGGCTTTATGAGCGCTTGGGTTGATGGGCTTAGTGTCCAGAAAGCGGATAGAGGTCATTCCAGACGATGAGGCTGAAATGTACGTCCAAAGACCCTCGTTTCGCGTGCAGTGCAAGCGAGTTGATTTCTGCCGCAGAATCGAAGCTAGCCGACGAATGGTACGGAACTACGATTTCGTGATTACCTCCGGCGGAATAGGCCCCACTCATGACGGTGAGCAGCGCATATAACCAACACAGGCCCACAAGTCCGTTTTTCAAAACCAACAACCATGACAGACATCACGTACGCCTCCCTCGCAAAATCATTCGACCAATCACTGGTACACCACGCCGAAACCCTCGCACGCATGGCAGACATGAACAAGAACAGATCGTGGGTACGTGCTCAGAACGAAGACCAAAAAGCAGCCACGCAACGCATGGCGCTCTTCCCCGACAGAGCCGAGGTACTCTTCATCGCAAATGATATTTGGGTGGTACGTGTTTGCCCCCGTGCACCTCCCAGCCCACTCAGGGGTCTCACCGTGTCCCCCAAAAGCCTGTAATCCGTCTAGAAGGCAAATTATGCATCTTCCCCGGCATCCCTACTCTATTCCAGAAAATGCTCAACGGACTGACGCCGTTCCTCCCTCTCCCGCCCCCACAAGAACGGCCGCTCCGCCTGCAAATATTCACATCGTACGTCGCCCGCCGATCCCCCCAAGTCCAGAAAGCTCACGCCCGCTCTAGCCGTCCCGAGTCGCTAATAGCCCCATACCTAACCTCCCTCCAGAGCCAGGTAGCGCCCTTCCAGATCCGCATCGGGTCCTACCCCGTCCTCCAGCAAGGCGTCTACGTATCGCTCATCGGACGGGACGAGGACAAAATGAGGGAGGTCGCAGCGGAAGTCGAGAAGGGAGTTGGGGGGAAGGTCGTCACCGAGGAGGAGGTTTTTAACAGAAAAGGTAGGACCTCCCCGCCGCCTCTAACTATGACGCCGTTGTCGGGTAATGCCAGTGAGAAGGGTCTGCTGTGAGGGTGTACGGATACGCAGTTTCTGAGTAGTATGTACTATTACCTGCCACTGAGCATATAATACATGAGTGAAACAACAAACGATTGTACACCACTTCGTTTTTCGTTGATTTATTCTAGCCACAAACATCTAAGTGTATAGTATAAATTGTCTCTAAACCATTTTTTCTGTAATTTATTCCCTTGCGGGGCATCACATAATTTTTTGCCCATGAACAGTGAGCGAAACTTAATCGCTTCGCTAGCTTCGTTACTAGGAATGATGTGAGTCGTTGGGGCTGCCTGAGTGCAATCTGACATACCTTTTCTGTTTGTATGAGTCCACTTCTTCCTTATCTCGCGCAGCCTTTTCTCGCTGGCACTGGCGGCACCCTGACTGCCCATTATAACCCAGGCCCCTCGACAACTCTGCGTTTTTCCAGTCACGGCTACTGATGTTGCGCAACAATCCTTCATATGGAATCGGCCGCTTCAAGCTGTCCAATTCCTCCTCACATCCAACATGAAGGCTCTCGATCAAAGCTTCACCTTCCAGTTCACTGTCATCATAACCACTCCGAGTTCCATCATCAGACCATTCAGCATCCCTCCAATCTGATTCGGTGCCACTGTCTGATAAGTCGTGACAGACTCCTCCAGTCCACCCTGTGCACTCAATATCTGAGTCGGGATCGGGATGTGTCGTCGTTTCTGATTGTCTCCGAGTTGTTGCCTCTTGAATGCAGGATGGCTGAGATTGGCAATTATAAAGACGGGGGAGGGGGAGGGGCGGGTTCTTTGAGTTGAACTATTACAAATCTGTGTTAAAAATCACGTTACGGCCACTGTAATTTTGGTGGTGAAAAGGCGAAGTGCACCCTAGTACAAGGTTCGGACGTACCTCGACCTACAATCGACGACCGTCACCGATGTACCGCCAGGGCCATTGCTCCTGATAACCTTGCCGTTAACGTACACCCATAGACCCATATTGGGGTCATCTGATGGGAACCGCCGCAGACGAGCCTCATCTGATTCACCATCTTTCCATCCTTGCTTCACGTTAAAGGACATGACATCTTCCTTCCCCGAAAATCCGTCTGAAACAGCTGTGTGGGTTATTGTTCTCCCGTCTGTCGCATTCATTACGCAGCTTCTGCCCTCGATGCTGGCCAAAACAAGCCGCGAACTGTCCGACGAAAATGTCAGGGATGTAAACCCACGGATAGAGGTTGTGAAGGGTGGTGACGAAAGCAGGCGAGTCGCTGCATTCAGAAGGTAAACGGTGCCGTTCAAGGAAGCCATCGCAATTCGGGTTCCGTCCGGTGAGATAGCAATAGAAATCAAATCTTTGGCGATACCCTTGAGGGACACGTCAGTCGGTAAACCACTCTTCAGATCCCAAGACAAAATAGTGTCATCCGGGTATGCGGATAGAAGATACGCTGCGTCTGGTGAATATGCGAGGGCTCGCACATAGCTACTAGTAGTAGAGACTCGTCCATTCTGCGGGTCCCAAAAGAGGACGTGGTAGTCGCCACTGCCAGAAACAAGCTGTTTCCCGCCCGGAGAGAATGCAACGGACAATACCCAACCAGTATGGCCTTCAAAGGGCGGTACAATGGGTTGCCCAGTCTGCGAGTTCCATATTCGAACCGTGTGGTCGGCACCACCGGAGACAATCTGTTTTCCGTCTGGCGAAAACGCAACGGACCACACCCCACCAGTGTGACCTTGAAAAGGCGACCCGATGGATTGCCCGGTCTGAGAGTTCCACATCCGAATGGTCTTATCGGCGCCACCGGAGGCGACCTGCTCCCCGTCTGGCGAGAACGCAACGGAGTGCACGAAACCGGTATGACCGTGGAACGGTAATCCGATGGCTTGTCCGGTCTGTGAGGCCCAAATCCGAATTGTACTATCATCGCTACCGGAAACAACCCGCTCCCCATCTGGCGAGAATGCAACGGAGCACACCCCATGAGTATGGCCTCTGAAAGGGGATCCAATCGATTGCCCGGTCTCAGAGTCCCAAATCCGAATGGTCATATCGCTGTTACCGGAGGCAACTCGCTTCCCGTCCGGCGAGAATGCAACGGACAACACACGGGGAGTATGGCCTTCAAAGGGCGGTCCAATGGGTTGCCCGGTTTGAGAGTCCCAGATACGAATGGTCTTATCGTCACCACCGGAGGCAACTCGCTTGCCGTCTGGCGAGAACGCAGCGGACAACACACGAGAAGTATGGTCTCGAGTGAATTCACCAATCAGCCGCCTGCTCGCCCTATCCCATCGACGGACGATATGATCATTGGACATCGCAAGCTGTGTTCTGTCCGGCGAAAGGGTGACATTGAGAGGCTTTGAGTCGTTCAGATCATTGGGTGAAAATCGAAGTGACTGTGTAAGCTGAGAGAGCGGGAGGGTGCTGTCCACCATAACAACACCTGATGCAGCTGTGATTTCGTGTGGTAGATGCGAGAACCAAGATTGCGGAGCATACACCAGCCCAGGAGGCAATGAATCCGCTCTTGTCGAAAGATCATTGTTAGACATGGCCGCATGGTTCAAGCTTTCACTTGCTCTAGCGAGCTGGAGAAGACATTGCACCGCAAGCTCACCATGTGAGATGTTGGCATCAACACGGAATTGTTCATCTGCATGGTCACTGTGGATGAACTCGAAGAAGGACTTGTGAAGTCGGGGGACTGTTTGGCCATCAATGGCGTCAGTTCCAGCCACAAGGACTATTCGACGCCGGCGAACAAAGTGTTGAATGTCGACACGATCACTAGATGTAGTCTGTCTGAGGTCAAGTAGGCCATCGATCTCTGCGATAGACAGTGGTTCGCGTAGAACTACCAGGCAGCCAACAACCCGACGGAAGGTCTCGAATGCCCATGTATCTTCGCGGTTCTCGTACACGAGATCCAGAATTGCTCGGTAGAGCACATTAATGTCACCCATGCCTTTGGTGCTAAGCGTGTCGAGAAGATCGTTTAAACACTCCTTCCCCGTTGCGTCAATCTGCTGCTGGAAGAATTTCACGACCGTTGCCGCCCAGATGAAAAGGCCCGACGCTTGAACGCGCAGAGCCTGCATTCGCCCCTCCCCAGGCCATACTTCCCACTCAAGACCGTAATTTACAACTATCTCTTCCTCAGAAAGTCACCGACATCCTGAATAGACGATTCGGCAGATGTATCCAGATGCATGAGGTTTACATGCCGTACGTGAAAGGCTTTCGAAAATGGTTGGTGGATATCGTCCTCAGTCCGACTAGAAATGAAGACCTTCGCGTTGCAACAACGAAGCTTCCCAAACAATTTCGAAAATACGTCCGCAGTGTATCGAAGGCGTGGTCTGCTGGTTTCATCTAGGCCGTCAATCACGACTACCACTGGCCTTCTAGGATCCATCTTCGACGCGGCGTCGATGACGTCGACAAAAAGACTTAGAGCCTGCTCCGTAGAGATATCATCCAGAAGCAAAGGGTTTGCTTTCAATGCGTTATGAATGATGAGAGGGATATTTGAGTCTGGGAGACGATCCGCAAGCTGACGAGCGATTGACGGAAAATATGATCTCGGATCCGTGGTGTCGACATTGTTACGGTTGATGAAGAACTGCGCCCAAAGCGTGCCAGCTCTTTTACATTCCCTAGCAATGGAGGCAGTGATCGCCGATTTTCCAGATCCGGGATCACCTGTGAGCCAGAAAAAGTTCTGGCTGTTATCTGACACATCTTCGACCCATGCCCTGATGTATGCCAAAATATCCGTCCGAGTGTGCTCATCACAAGGCTGCTTGTCCTGCTCATCGTAGGTGGCATTCGCGACGGTTCGCTTGGAAAGTGTTTGCGACAAAAATTGTCGTCGCTCTTCTGCTTGTTTTTGCTCATTTAGTTTATCTAGTTTGTCTTCAATGGCGTTCTATTGGAGTATGTCAGAGGAACTGAAGTGGAGCATATGGTAGGCAAGCTCACAAGTTGAGCCTTTTGCGTCTTTCGAACCTTGCGCACCTCCTCGATTATGGCGTCTAAACCTTGTGATAGATTGATTATTGTGATGTCCTGTGGGCTGGTGTTGTAGTTCGATCGGATGTAGGAAGTTGCCCATGGCAAGCGTACCGTGAAGAGTGCCCTAGCACTGGCAATCTGGGCCTTGAATTCAGCAATCTCCTGTGTGATTCTTCCACTGTGTGTAATACGTGACCACCGTCCATCTTTCTAATATTCATAACGTTTTCAGGAAGCCACTTGTGTGATGGCATGGGAAGATACCTTACCAGCCTGGCAGTCGCCCATTTACAAATTTCATCGATGAGAGCGCTAGAAAAAAGTAATCCTCATGAACACTCGACGCTGATGTATCGAACAATAAACATACCGTATCTTCTTCAGATTTCTCTTTGTCTTGTTGGTGAAACGGCCGCCTCCGGTTGTTCCAAACACTATTTTCATCTCACTAACCCAATGTATGATCTCCTGCGCAAACTCCCGGACGTCTGCTTGCGCTGTGGAGACGATCTGAAAATAAGATCTGATAAGTATAGATACAGATCGATTACCGAAACGGCTCACCGCGCCGAGCTGCACAAGACAGGCCAATGCTTTAACGAGGCTGCGAGCAGGGAATGGGGCATCCGGGATGAGCTCGAGCAGGTGCTTTCCTCTGTCGATTCCATCACAAACCTTCTTCAACACGCCATCAAGTGAAGAAGCTGGATGATCGATTGTCCATTGAGACAGGGCATTGAAGAATTTGGCATCCAGCTCCCAGGAGTCCCATGATAAGGCAGGATCGGCACTATTATCACAGGTCGAACAATCCTCAGTAGAAGAGTAAAACCTGTAACTTACCTGGTATCCGGGGCGATATCCTTCCCCCGACTGAAAAGTTTATCCCAAACTGACTCGAAAAATTGTTTCAAGTGGTTCAGCATACTTGCGACATGGAAGTCCAGTGAATGCCCCGAAGCTATAGGCGCTGGTGCCTCGAGGCGGTAATCGTCAGGGTCGTAAATTTTCGTCAACAGAAGACAGCGTTCTCTACGCATGCCTCCAGTTTCTCGTCGGCGGTACCTAGGTTCGACCATCACTCGGAACGACCTTGAACTGCAAAACACCTACGCGTATACGCATCGTTTAGAAAAACTTGTACTTACATGTAAGTTGCCATATATAGTCTTAAGCAGTGTCCCGTGCAGCGCCAAATCACGACTCAGCCTTATCTTGATACCATCTACGTTGCAGCTAATCATCATTGAGGATGCCATTTCTTCACAACGCCGACAACGATGCCCGTGAATCTATGTTCAACGACGTTGCGGGGGACCAGGTCAATCATATTACCAGCATTCAGAACGTCGGTAGCACAGGTACGAAACAACTATGATCTTATCGCGTCTACATCTGACACGAACAATCTCAGACGTTCATCCCCCACACACTGTCTTTGCCCGGTTCGACCACAACAATCGAACACCATGTCTGAAGGGCACACGGATGGATATCCTTGGGGAGGTTGATGGGTGGATAGATGCTGGAGTTGTAGTGTCGGGGGCAACTTCCTCACGAAATCGCCCCATATTTTGGATCAATGGGTCCGCCGGAACGGGAAAGACGACGATTGCTTACACAGTTGCCAAGTCCTGCAGGAAGCGAGGGATTCTGGGGGCAAGCTTTTTCTGCTCGCGTGACATTGCAGGTTGCAGTAATCCCAATCTCATCTTCCCGACCATCGCCTATCAACTCGGACTGTTTTCCCCTCCATTCAAGGCAGAGGTTACCCGAACTCTGAAGGCAAATCCAGACATTGGTTATTCCAGCGTGTCTCGCCAGCTAGAAGAGTTGATTGTCAAACCTCTTCGTGCAGTAGGGAAATCCTTTCCTTCTTGTGTCGTCATATTGGATGCTCTCGATGAATGTAAAGACAGCGGGGCCACTTCCATCATCTTGTCGTCTCTTTCTCGACACGTCGACGGACTCACGGCGCTGAAAATCTTGGTCACCAGTCGTCCGGAACATAATATCACGCAGGCCTTCTCAGATACTTTGTGCCCAGCGACGCAGCGGCTCATATTGCACGAAGTCAAGTTAGAGGTGGTGCAAAATGATGTCGAGCGCTACCTCACAGAAAATCTTGCTGTCGTCGGGAAATCCTATGACCTGGATGCGTGGCCGTCGATGGTGGATATCGTCGCTCTGGCACGTCTATCGGCCGGACTGTTCATTTTCGCATCCACTTCAGTCAAATTTATCGAGGATTGGAACTATTCTAGTCCTAGTGAACAGCTTTCAGAGCTCCTTCGCGACAAACCCGAGACGGTCAACAGCCCACATCACCATCTAGATCAATTATACATGGTCGTATTGACTCGTGCCTTTCCTAACATATCTGATCGCCTTGCTAATCGGCTCAAAAATGTTCTCGGAACGATTCTTCTGCTTCGAGATCCGCTCTCTGCAATTGCTTTGGAGAAGTTGCTAAACTTGAAGAAAAGAACGGTTCGCCAGACTCTGGCGCGCCTTCACTCGGTTGTCATAGTTCCGGTCAATGACCTCGACGTGATTCGCTTACACCATCCTTCGTTCTTCGACTTCATGACCAGTCCGACTCGATGCACGAATCCGAAGCTGGTCGTGGATACGAGAACTCAACATACACTGCTGGCTCTTCAGTGTATAAAGGCCATGAAGAACCTTAGGCGCGATATCTGTGGAATCAAAAACCCGTCGATACTCAATAACGAAGTGGATGACCTTCAGACACGAATCACAAGAAACATTCCGCCTCAGCTTCAGTATGCCTGTCGTCACTGGGCTTTTCATCTCACGAACGGTATGATATCTGATGTCCTTCTGGATCTCATGAAGGAGTTCTGTTCGAAGTACCTACTCTATTGGGTGGAGGTGTGCAGCCTGTTAGGTGAACTTCGAAATGCACTTTTGGGGTTAGATTCCTCACAGAAGGCGCTTGCTGTACGTCGTTTCGTTTCTACGTACCTAAAGGATTATACTTACCGGATTCGTTAGAACGTTGGCGAGAATACGACTGATGTCAGAACGTTACTACACGACTGCGAGCGCTTTACCCGTCAATTCTTCCCCGTCATCAGTACTTCCTGTCTTCATGTATACCACTCAGCTCTACTCTTCACACCGAAGGAAACATTAATCTACAAGAGATATCAACAGGAGCTCATGCTTCCGATGGAAGTATACAATGCATCAGAGAAGACATGGGATTCATGTATGCGGACAATAGATGGACATTCCGACTATGTTCTGTCGGTCGCGTTCTCACCGGATGGCACCTATATCGTATCTGGGTCTTCTGACAGCACTGTTCGCTTGTGGGATGTAGTTAGTGGCACACACCTCAACACGCTCGAGGGACATTCCGGTGCGGTCAATTCGGTCGCTTTCTCACCGGATGGCACCCGTGTCGTGTCTGGGTCTTGGGACATTACTATCCGATTGTGGGATACAGTCAGTGGTACACACCTCCACGCGCTCAAGGGACATTCCGATGGTGTGATGTCGGTCGCGTTCTCACCGGATGGCACCCGTGTCGTGTCTGGGTCTCAGGACAGCACAGTCCGGTTGTGGGATGCAATCAGTAGTACACACCTCAACACTCTGGAGGGACATTCCGGGTCTGTTCATTCGGTCGCGTTCTCACCGGATGGCACCCGTGTCTTGTCTGGGTCTTATGACACTGTCCAGTTGTGGGGTGCAGTCAGTGGAGCACACCTCAATACGCTCAAGGGACACTCCAGTGTTGTTACTTCAGTCGCGTTCTCACCGGATGGCACCCGTGTCGTGTCTGGGTCTCATGACGCTGTCTGGTTGTGGGATGCAGTCAGTGGAGCACACCTCAATACGCTCAAGGGACATTCCGGTGATGTTAGTTCGGTTGCGTTTTCACCGGATGGCACCTGTGTCGTGTCTGGGTCTTCTGACAGCACTGTTCGCTTGTGGGATGTAGTTAGTGGCACACGCCTCAACACGCTCAACGGTCATTCTGACCATGTTAATTCGGTCGCGTTCTCGCCAGATGGCACCCTTGTTGTGTCTGGGTCTTCTGACAACACTGTCCGCCTGTGGGATGCAGTCAGTGGTTCACACCTCAATAGGCTCAAGGGTCATTCCGGTAATGTTAGTTCGACGTTCTCGCCGGATGGCACCCGTGTCGTGTCTAGGTTTCGGGACAACGCTGTCCGATTGTGGGACGTAGTCAGCGGTACATACCTCAATACGCTCAAGGGACATTCCGGCAATGTTAGTTTGGTTGCGTTCTCACCGGATGGCACCCGTGTCGTGTCTGGGTCTCAGGACAGCACAGTCCGGTTGTGGGATGCAA
Source organism: Hygrophorus pudorinus (assembly GCA_003314045.1). Lineage (NCBI taxonomy): Eukaryota > Fungi > Basidiomycota > Agaricomycetes > Agaricales > Hygrophoraceae > Hygrophorus > Hygrophorus pudorinus. Next base: position 10,442 of record QLPF01003281.1, read on the forward strand.
TCAGTAGTACACACCTCAACACTCTGGAGGGACATTCCGGGTCTGTTCATTCGGTCGCGTTCTCACCGGATGGCACCCGTGTCGTGTCTGGGTCTCAGGACAGCACAGTCCGGTTGTGGGATGCAATCAGTAGTACACACCTCAACACGCTCGAGGGACATTCCGGGTCCGTTTATTCGGTCGCGTTCTCACCAGATGGCACCCGTGTCGTGTCTGGGTCTTGGGACAACACTCTCCGGTTGTGGGATGCAGTCAGTGGTGTGCATCTCGACAGCATTGAAGGGCATTTCTCTGCCACTTCAGTTGCAGCTGGTCTAACTTCATCCCAGTCCTTGTTATTGCGGTCCCCTCCTGTTGCTTCGTCATGTGCCACTCGAATCCCTGCTAGTTACATCATTGACGAGGGCTGGGTTTACTCCTTGCCTCAGCAACGTCGACTTTGTTGGATTCCCGTTTCGTGCAGGCCGGGGGCATACTCTGGTGGTGTAACCTGGCACGGAAATCGTGTTGCTCTGGGCACCCGCGATGGGCGGGTTGTTATACTTGATCTCACTGGCATGGCCTCGCTCGTACTGTAATGCGTAGAAATATAGTCTGTATCTCCGTTCTCGTTACATTTATCAAACTCGACGAAAAAAACAAGAGATTACTAGTAAAAGTGATCTCAACACCACTCGTCGTCCAATTGCCAACCCTCAAACGTACGGATCCATCTGTACACCCAAACTGCAATGTTTCGGGGATGAATGGTCGACTCTGACTGTGGACGAACGCCACGCACACCCAGGAAGTCCGAGAGTCTGCGCTACAAGCTCCTCGGCGGCCTCGCCGTCCGCAGGTGCCGTCTTTCCCCGTGCTACGGCGTCCGGCGCCAGAGGCTGCAAAGTCGCCGTCTCAGGCAAAATCCATGAAATTGACCGACGGGTGCCGTCCGTCAGGGCGTCTGAGTCGTCGGCGTCACGTTACGGCGGGCAGACGTCCACCTTGCAGGTCCCACTCGCCGCGTCATGCCCGTCTCGAACCAGACGTTTCCATCTCACGTTGCACAGGGAAGGGTGGGTTGTAGCGGGGTACGTACAGCAGATGTGTTCGACCGGAGTCAATGAACATTGTGCGATGTGGTCCGGTTCAAGGTGAGTGCGTGCGGTGCTTGACGAGGTGCAGATTGCGAGAGGTTTTTGGGTCTGGGTGAGGATGAGGGTGGGTGCGAGGAGGAGGAGGCAAGGAGGGTAAATACTTATATCTGAATTATATGCAACATCATCGAAGTGTCCGTTTTCTGCCCTCAAGCCGGAATGCAGACGCCGGAGTAGATGAGGATGTTGCACTCAGGTAGGCAAGTCAGTCTTGCGAAAGCAAGAGGTGGAGTGAAATATGCAATTTGAAAGGTGGAACACAGTGTGGCGGGCTCCTTGGCTCTACTACACACACGGGCAACCTTGGCGGATACGGGGCCCTGTAATACAATCGAATACCCATCATGATTACACTGTTGCGCCGTCAACGAACTTTGAAACTCACCGTCCATGCCACTGTGCCGTCTCTTCCGTCGACCACAACTGCTTTCGTCTGCCTCCACTATTGGGGCGCCTTTGACGAGGGGGGTGATGTGGTGGAAAGGGATGGTGAAGAGGACGAGGGTATGGTAGATGTATCGGTAGCCGGGGCTGGAGATGCTGTAGGCGCAGATGGTCGCCATGGAGTTGATTGGTACCACGGCGCCCTCCTGACCTCAATTTCTTATGTGTGCTGTGACGGTTTTGCGGGTGACATTGTCTTGCAATGACTTCACGACCCCCAACCCCCGACCTGCTACAAGACACCGGTTACCATGTCTCTAGACACTGTACAAAATGATCTTGACGATGCCACCCACAATCAACTGGATAAACTTGTGGTCGGCGCTGTCGAAACCGATTCACCCAGTCTTGCATTCTTACTCGCCACAATTGTATGGGCTTCGGAGGGGAGACTCAATCTTCATTACGAGAACAACCATAATGCCCGTAGCCTATTAGCAGATCATCCAGCTCTAAGAGGCCTATTAGAAGCGGCATGGAAGGCCAGGTCATTCAAGAGTATACGAAATCTTAGTGAGTCCTTTTTCGTCCATACCTTTGAACATTGAACCACAACCATTGCACAGAGATTCTCCGTCCGCCTCCTCCTCCACGGCCTCGCCGACCTCTTGGAGTGTTGAATGCCGACACCCATAGTAAGTCATCATCATCGTCCATTCGCAGGACGTTTTTATGAATGTATTTATCCAGTGACAGGTAACTTTGTCATTGGCTTCCCGTGTTACATGCTTTAACGATCTCATCAGCCGTCGTGAATGCCTGGAACGCAAAATATGCTGGGGAAGCGCACCGCCTTTTACTAAACAACATCAATAACATGTCGCGTGACAAGCCATACTCGAACTCTGTAGCTATTCTCCAGAGTTCGGGTTCAGGTAAATCACGGATGGTCCACGAACAGGCAACTTTAGTATTCACGCTCCCTTTCAATCTGCGTGCCCAGTCAGATAGCAAAGGTAACTACTGACATTGATCTCTGCATGATATCTTCTTACCTGTGAATACTAGATATGGCTTATCCTCCCCCAGATAAGGAGATCCGCAGTCATCTTTGCTGGCAGGCACCAAATCTTCACCAGGGTCGAACATGCTATCTACATCTCCTCGGCCACCTATTTCGAGCTGTTTCAGATGAGCTGGACAAGTTGTTCCTGAGGGCGGTGCCTTCTTACGTGGCGTTGGCAGGTGTCTGGCGTTCACATCTGCAAGAAGGTGACAACCGCCATAGAATTTACAGTATAGCGGTTAAGAAATGTGATTCTATCAATCTGGTACTTGTCCCGCTCATTTCTGATGCTTGTCACTCACTATTGTCACAAGATCGACCTGCAAAAAGCACATCCAGTACCCCAAGGGACCTACGATTTTGACGACCTGTATGCTGTGTCACAGGAGGCGAAATCTCAACTCTCTCGTCTTCTGCAATGCATTGACAAGTCATGCGAGTCCGTGGGAGATAATTACCGTAACAAGGTTAAAGTGATGCTCTACTTTGACGAGGCGCACGTCCTTGCGGATAGCAAAGTCCCAGATGATCCTGACGGAAACAACATGTATGATGTCCTGCGCTCCTGCTTCAATGTGTTCCTTTCCTTTCCTGTATTCGTCATTTATATTTCGACAGACTCTGATCTCAGTTGTCTGGCTCCCCAAGGATCGCTGACTAGATCGGCTCGAGCCCGCGCAAATGTCGATGCGTTGCAGGCGCCTATCACGGAAACCCCATTTGACTGTGCTCCTACTCTTCGCATCGAGCCCGGCAAACTGAAACTTGAAGACCTTTATCAAACTGAATTCATGTCTCAGTTTGGCCGGCCATTGTGAGCTCATATAATGAATTCTGCTAGTGTGTGACTGAAGCCATGAGATCTTCAGGTTCTGGTCACTACTCACGGGGGCTTCAACTTTCAAACCCGATATTCTGTCAACAATAATTGACATTGCACGTGCTAAGTTGATATGCTCTCATGACATTTCTGCAAAATACACGAAACCTGCTGCAATGACGGCTGTCTTGGATGTCTTGCTGAACCTCAGTTTCGAACCTGGGCGTGAGGCAGCACGCAGTCGAGAGGCCTACATGATTGCTAGCCACATGCGTACTGCCTTTTCGGTCCCACAGGACCGTGGATATATCCGCTCAGGTTATCCGTCCGAACCTCTACTTGCGGAAGCAGCAGCACGCCAGATGGACCACTTTCAGACTCTTCCCCCTAAAGTTAACGTAATGGCGAAACTTCTCCAGGCGAATTTTAGCAGTGGGCTACTAGATCCAGGTTTACGAGGCGAGGTCGTCTTTCGCCAGCTTATTTCGGAGGCTTACAGGCGAGCTGTGCGAGAGGAGCACCGCAAAGATTCGACCCTGATCTTCAGCAAGGGTTGCAAGTTGATCACTTTCATAAAGGTGCTATTCTCAGAGAGCTGTGCAACTCAAATCCTGAGCAGTGTCCCCGACAACATCAAGAGCGAAGCCAAGTTTTCGGAAGCATTTGCCGATGCGATAGTGCGTTTCACTCACTTCGGGAAGATGACAGATGACACCGGAGCCACTTCGTATGCGATGTTCGCCGCGTTCGTCCGATGCATGGCCATCATTTGCTGGTCTTCACAGAAGACTGTCGACATTTTGATCCCAGTGCTGCTTCAGAGTGGGGCTATGCTCAAGGAGTCCGCCATGACTGGCATGTTAATCCAGATTAAGCGGCGTGCAGTTAAAGGGACCCATGCAGTATACGAAATCGACCAAAAGGCAGTCGGTTTTTTCCCTCTGCCTTCTAAAGCACATGAAGATGTTCGTCCCTACATAACGCTGGTTGCGGAAGTAAGTGTGCAGGTCCCAATCTCGACGGCGGCAGCGACGCCCTCGAAGCTCTACATGCCATCGCAGCCTAAGAAGATAAATTACCCACGAGACACGCACCCCGCATCTTTGCCTATGGCTGTTCGGATACAGTGTATAAAGTTATCGCTCATTCAGACCGGCCGCTCTACCAATCCCTGTTGGGAAACCGCGACTTCCTGGATGAGCACGCACGGAAGGATGCAAGTCCGTTGAGTGCTGTGCGACAGATGAAGCCATTCTGGAGTGCGGGCACCGATTGCTATCACTGGATAAATGAGCCGTTTCTCAGAAAGGTCCAGACATGGTGTGATGATGATGGGGAGTTGCGGGTTGGAAAGTATGAAGAAGACTTTGGGAATGATGCAGCGATGATGGTCGATGATTTGTAAGGTATTGAATTGTGGTTTGAGGAGTTGTAAATCATGTACTTGTAGACTTGTAGCACGTTCGCGACGTTCTTGATCAGTTTTCCGTAGTCAAGCGAAGAACAAACCAACCCACCAACACACAAGGGAATAAATATTGGTTTAGAGACCATTTATACTATACACTATGAAAAGATCTTCAATCAGCCGCCAGTGTATGGATCTCGGGCCTGGGTCCAAGACGCCCCATGTACGAACTGGCTAAAATTTAGTTTGGTTACCCGTCTGCCAATAACAGCGGTGTTCCTCGGCCCCCACAGTCCCGAGCGATAATAATGCGGAACCCAGAATAACAGCTCCGATTGCCCTCCCTGCATCCATCCATTCACCAGTCCTGAGGAATCTCGAAAATGATCATCAGAGTCTCGACTGTCATCTGACAACGGAAATGAGCCAACAGCATCCGTGTGCCAGTGCCCGTCGACAATCCCTCTCGTCGCCATCTTTCCCGTCTCTGCATCCCACACCCGGACGGTCTGGTCGTCAGAACCGGAAACGATCTTCTTCCCGTCGGGTGAATACGCAACAGACGTGACCACGGCTGTATGTCCTTCCAACGCCAAGACCACCTTTCTCGTCTCCGCGTCCCATAGTCGGACACTTTGGTCACGAGAACCCGAAACGACGTGCTTGCCGTCAGGAGAAAAGGCGGCGGACACAACCGCATCCGTGTGGCCTTCAAAAGGCCCTGACATCACACGCCCCGTCTCTGCGTCCCACATCCGTAGAGTCTTGTCCTCAGAGCCTGAAACAATCCACTTGCCGTCAACCGAGAATGCGACAGACCAGACCGCAAGTGAATGCACTCGGAAAACATCCATCTTCTCTATCCCCGTCTTTGCATCCCATAAACGGACGGTGTGGTCGACAGAGCCTGAAACAATGTCCTTGCCATCAAATGAGAACCCGACGGACCAAACAGAACTCGTGTGTCCTTTGAAAGGTCCCGACACCACATGTCCCGTCTCTGCGTCCCACACCCGGATAGTATCGTCCTCGGAACCAGAAACGATGTACTTGCCGTCAGGCGAGAATGCTACGGCTGTAACCACGTCGGTGTGTCCTTCAAAAACCACCGACGCCACACTTCCTGTTTCTACATCCCACACCCGGACAGTTTTGTCATCAGAGCCTGAAACGATCTTCTTGCCATCAGGCGCAAACGCGATGGAGTTGACTGGACGTTTGTGTCCTTCGAAAGGTTTCATCTTTGCTCTTCCCGTCTCTGCATCCCATACCCGGAGAGTCCTGTCGTTGGAGCCTGAGGCGATCAGTTTGCTGTCGGGCGAGAACGCCACGGACCAGACAGCACCTGTATGGCCGTCGAAAGGCGCCGGCG
>QLPF01003287.1:0-26099 GCA_003314045.1 Hygrophorus pudorinus
ATCCCGTCTCCCGCAAATCTTGTATACACAATCCTGCTTGAGGGAAGCGAACCCGGGAACTTCGGCGGGAAGGGGAGATAAATCAGAGGCCGCCTGAACGGCAGAAAGGACGAACATAATCCCTGCCGGGAAGACAACCGTGGCCCGGGATAGGGTCGAAGGCTCATGGCGAAGGGAGTAGGCAGGGGGGGGGGGCACACGCCAACGAGTTTCATGATGCTGTCTGTAGTAGCATCGTTACAAATCTGATTTTGTCGCTGATGAGAAAGTTTAGGATGCGACAAAGGTTTGTTGCACTAGCCTTTACATGATTAGGGTCTGATACAGCTGTATCACGGTAGAACTGCTAGTAGCGCTGAAACAGAATGGCTACCAATATGTAAGATGCATGATGCAATGGGGCGTGGCGGACGTCCGTTAGCGTCGACCTCGGGAAGAATTCGACCTTTCCAAATACAATGTGTCATGCTATGCGAAGAAGATATCAGTTTAGCCGCAAACGTCGGAAGAGATACCTCATGCGATCTGACCATTGAGACCTATGGCCAACGGGAGGAACGTTGCTGAACCACTCATAAGATTAGTGAGGACAATCCTTGCGACCAATTAATGATAATACGAGCAACTCACAGGTAGGGGGGGGAGAGGATTTCTAATGAGTAATACCACGCAAAACAATGACATGATTATTCTGCGGGCTCATTCATTCAGTTCCGAAATTATGGGCCCCGTCTGAAGACGAGCCTCATCAGTTACAGAAAAGGGGACGAGACCAAAGAAAAAATAAAACCTTTCATCATTCGATTCCAGTCCCCATCAGACGTGTTTCTGATGCAGTGAGCTGTCCAAACGTCCGACTGAGTCGAGAGACATCCAAATCCTTCAACGCCTACAATATCAGCATGGCAGGCACATCAACAATGCGGTACATGATCATTTACAGCTAAGTCCTTCAATTTAAATTTATTAAATAGACATTAAGCGGGAGATTGGTCCAAGTCAGATCATGATTGTACAGACCTGGCAAAGGTAACGATTGCCGCTACCTCCAATAAGTTAGCTCGTCTACATTGCCTCTGAGGGTCCACACAGTCCATACCAGCGACACCTTCATCTTGCTAGGGATCTCTGGGCCTGGAGCGCTTATTCTGGGCGATGGCAGTGGTTATCCCTGACGATGCTAGCCGTTACATGTTGTACGATCATGAGATAGCTCCGGCGTCCGGTTTATTTCAACATAAGCACTGGCGTGTTAAGTTTTGAAGTCAATATACCTCCAATTACAAAAAGGACATATATCGAAAGGATCCGACGAACCGCCTTGGACCTGCATGCCCAGATCTTTCCGGACAAACATCCTTATAGCATTTGCCACTGTCTATAGTATCGTCCGAATATGGGCCAGCCCACCCGGAATGACAGCAGGCAGCCTTAACACAGCCGTCGCCACCTCACTTATGACCGCCGATATCGTCCAATGAAGATGTGTTCACCAAGGGTAGCCTAAGGACCTTAAGGACCCCGCATGTCGCAAGCAAGCAGATGAAAAAGAATGGTGGGCAGGGGAGGAAAAAGCCCATTGTGCCAGGTTGTAGTGAGATGGACGTGAGAATCTAGCGAATTCGTATGACAGAGTCATTCTTTGGTGTTCTCCCTGAGGCCCACGTAGTCTGAAACTTTGCGACCCCGTTTACTTTACCATAAAGTTCGGTTCTAGGCTTCGTATCCCATTTTTTATCCCGGCTCTAGCTCCGGTACGAGCTCTCACAAGTCCTACTAGTTATACGTTACAGTCCTTCGAATTTTGAGGATAAGATTGGTGAATGATGGCTGGGAATGCACGACATGCGTATAGGCGGAACTTGCAGTCCTCTGGTACTATATCATGGTCCATCATTGCTCAAATAGCTGCGGCGTAGTAATCGGCGAGTAGCCATAGGCGTGGCACTCCGGATCACGGGGGAATATAGACGGACATACACAGTAAACACAATGTTCTTTCAGACTATGTCCAAAGAACTCCTCATTCTCTTCGAATGTCATCTATCAAACGGCCGTACACATATCAGAAATTAGACTTGGAGGTGCAATCCGGCATCCTTTCTGATCTTGGTCATAGCTATTTAGCAAGAAAACAATCATTAGTATAACCCACGAGTCTAGCGATAAGAACCTATGATATACCTGCAATGATTGCGCTTCCTACGCCACTCCCATCCTCGGCGTGATGGGTGATGATATTCCTAAACATATCCAAACGTTTAGGCGATCCCCGAGACCGAACGAAGGAGGAAACGCACCGGCCCTTTTCACCAAACACATCTTGCAGTCCTTCGTGTATTCTATCTGCAAATCCGGGATATTTCTTCCCCAATAAACATTAGAAATTGCCATCAGCATTGAAACTTGCCGTCGGGACATACGTTGTACAAGGACCCATCAGCACCCACCGAGCACCCTTCCTCAAGGTATCCCATCTTGCTCACAATAGCCGCAATGCCGCACGCACTGAGACGCGCCGCGCGTCTCCCGATAAGTTTCGCGAGGGCACGGAAGAATTGACGCTCGGCGAGGGTAGTTTCCAGCGCGAAGAAATGCGTGAAGATGCCGATGACCATGAGCAACTCGTCTGTGGGGTCACTAATCCGACATATCAGTAAATTCTGTCAAAATATGAAGTAGCTACATGCCTCTCCATAAGCGACAAGAACGCCGTGTCGAACACATAGGGTTTCTCGAGCTTGTACGTATTTTGGCCGAGGAACAAGACACCCTCATCTATAAGTTCACAAATAACCAACCGCAGAATCTCGCCAAGGTACCTGCCAGAAATGAGTTTCTTTCAAATTAACGGTCCTCAGTCTTTGAGAAGATTGATTAATTTGCAACAGCTACACACTTCGAAGGCCTGCTCCCCAGGCTTATTGGAAGTATCGTCGACAGTCGCATCATACTTGGTTCTTGGGAGATGTTCATGATCAAAAGAATCAAAAGCGCCCTAAAAAAAATCATATCCCGTGAATATGTGTCTACTAATAGATGGTTCGACCTACCCATTCACAGTTAATAGCCATATCAGCCGTGGGATCAATACCAAGAGATGTAATTTTTTCAATATCAGATACATGTTCCATGTACGCAGCATTACATCCCGTCCCAAAGATACAGGCGATCTTTGTACGGGGGTTGACATAGTGCGAAGCGATGAGCGTGCCAGTTGTATCATTGATCAATGCAGTCAAGACCACAGGGAGGTTCTGTGCTGTCGTGTCAGTCTGGAATTCAAGCACGATGAATACTACGAGACTTGCAAATTTAGCAATAGATGTACGGAACATCTCCGCCACGTCTCTGCCTTCTGTATTTGATGCTCCAAATCCCTTTGTCCATCGTATAAGCTCGCCATGGTCGATCCTGTCTTGTCTGAAATCCATCAAGCATGAGGCTCGCATGGCTTACCAACAACGGGCATTGAACTCACGCGCAAGGATATGAGAACTACACGACCATTAATTACATTTACAACAAGATACACCGAGCAAAGGGGGACTCACGGTGAAACCCAAGGGGAGCGTCTTCCCTTCCTGGAGTAGGTCGCCGAGGTTAGTCTGCACAAAGGTCTTGAGGCTCTCAGCACAGAAATCAAACAATTTCTGGCCGTCCTCTTGCTTTTGCTCCTCTGTAAGCCGGTACTTCGACTGGGTGATTTCGAACTTGCCGTCGCCTTGTAGTGTGACGAGGCAGACACGGAGATTGGTGCCGCCTGTGGCGAATACGCGTCGATGCAAGTTTCAAATACGCAGTGCGCAGCTGTGGGTCAGACATACGAAGGAAGACGTACCGAGGTCAAGAGCTAGAAAATCTCCTACTTCCTTCCCCGACGGCCAACCAAAGACATAGGTTGGAATCATGGGCTACATTATCAACTGCATGAGCGACGCCATGATCGAGATCCAACGAGGCTTAGATGGCCCCCGTGATGGATGTTCAATTGTGATTGAAATGGGGGTGGCTCGTTTCGAAACGAAATTTGATACGTACCACGATCTGTTTAGGTTTCTGCAGACCAGCCTCCAAGGTCTCCTTGAAGGCTTCCACGATCATCCGCATCCTCTGAGGAGTCAATGTGAACCTACGCAGGTTCGCTCATCGAGTTTCCTTATGTTAGCAGAGATACGGAACAGATTCTTACAGACTCTCGTATTTCCGTAAGTGATCGGCCATGGTTCTACGGTTACATCTCAATTGGCATACGCCACAGACTGGGCGAGCTACTTACTTCTTTGTTGCATGGGGCAAATCCTCCTCATCTTGCGTTCTCGTATGAATTGCGAGCGTTTGGCCGGTGGGTAGTATGATGCTACCACTTCCACGACGAGATGCAGGCATGATGGGCAATGCAGTATAATATCAGTCGTCTAGATGGTGGTGGGAGGTGGAGTCGGGACAGATCAAATTCTGACTTGGCGTGGGACATACGCTTAGACTTAGTCCCTTTCCGAGTCCATCTGAGACTCTCCACGGCATTTCCGCATGATAGGCCTTAAAGGAACTCTGAATGTCCGTATTCCACACAACGTCGCAAATAAAGCTTTCTGACAATTATTCTAGGTCATAGACAACTCAGGTGCACTGCTCGTCGAGTGTGTCAATGTCCTTAAACAAAAAGTCAACAATGGCTGGGGCTCTGTTGGTGACGAAATAGTTTGTGTCGTGAAACGGGCACGTCCAGTATCTGCAGCAACTCAAGCGTCTGCTACCGCCGTGAAGGTTCGTAGGGGTGACGTCCGTCGTGCGGTCATTGTGCGCACCAAGAAGGCTGTGCGGAGACCAGACGGACGGTTTGTGAGATTCGATGACAATGCCGCAGTGTTATTGAATAATAAGCGGGAGATGTTGGGCACGCGGATCGGTGGTGTCGTTAGTGCTGATTTACGGATGAAGGGATGGGGGAAAATTGTTAGCCTGGCCCCAAAGGTAGACTCAGGTCTTTTGTGATACGGTGAAGTGCTGATTCTGGCGGTCCAGGTTGTATAGATATCTTTATGCAGACAACGCGACGCGTGTTGGCTCTCATCGTTGATTTATGCGCCGCCAACGCATTTCAATAAGATATGTGAGGCACGATACTTTTTCGTCTCGGTTTGCCCTCCGAAAAGAAACCCATGGGAAGTCTTGCTTGGAAAGGGCATGTGCATCGTCTAGCCTGATTCGGGCCGTCCTCGTCGGACCTCCCCCCACTCAACGAGACCCTTTCTTCTATGTCCAGTCATCTATCAGAAGCTTCTTTCCCATTCTCACCGTGCGAGGGCAAACACAGGGTTAGTTCTTTTTTTGCGACCAATCATGCCTTTGCCCGCCGAAACGCAAACACAGTTACCCCACGCGGCGATGCACCATATGTTAAGCTTTTCGACAGATACACGTACTTCTTCTCCCGTTGACTTTCCATCAGGCGTCGACGCTTTGGGAAGTCCAATGTGTCGACCAACGCCGGTGTGCTCTGGACTAGTCGTAATTATGAGACGAAGTCCCATGACAAGGCAAGTCAAAAGTCCAGGTGGCTGGTGACACCCCACAAACCCTGAGCTTCTTTTGCTTGGGAGCACTTTCAATCACGAAAGATGAGCTGCATCTGATCGTGACAGACTTCTAACGACAGTCTAGACAATTCACGTCTACTTAGAACAAATTTGTTTTCCCCATTGAAGTGCGTCCCAACTCAGAGGCTATGATCTTTTCGCTGTGATCACATAGCACTTGCACCTAAAAGGGGTACCGTTAGAAAGTGGGACATCGAATCATTATAGCAGGGGGGAAAAGGTCCAGGCAACGGCAAAACAAAACATACCGGTGATGATGTCGACAAGCTCGCTAGTAATGGCGGCTTGACGACCACGATTGTACTGCATCTGGAGAGAAGAGATCATGTCTCCTGCGTTCTTCGACGCATTGTCCATAGCGTTCCGGCTGAGGAGAGCAGAGGATGAGGATCAAGAGAATTAATCGAATACGATGCACCGTACCGTGAACTTTGTTCGCAGGCATGCGACTCCACGAGGGTAGCATAAATAGCGTTGGCTAGCGAAAACTCCGCCAAGTCCTTGGTAACGTCATCCTCCATCTCATACGCCTTGAATCCAGCTACCAGCCAAAACCCCATCAACACAAAGCTCACGAACAGTCACGGGAAGACGTACAAGATTCCTTGAGCCCGTCGCTGGTCAATACCTCCATAGACGCCGACTCGTATGAAATGGCCGACACGAATTTATTGTACATAATGACAACACTATCGTACTTGACCCCAGACTTTATGATCAAGTCTGCTACACTGGCCGCATCTGCAAACGTCGGGATATCACGCCCGATCTGGTTGAACGTGAGGGCCATGTTATTGGGGACAGCACGGGAGAGCTGAGCCTTGGACTTGTCGCCGATGACCATGACGGGGGAATCTGAGTCTACTGGGATCTTCGTGTCGACTAGCGCACGACGCGTGGCTTTGCTCACAGAGGAGTGTATTCCACCGCAAAGGCCCTTGTCTGACGAGATAACAAGGAATAGTACGCGTTTTGCTGGGGTCTCGGCAGGGGCATTTTGGAAGACCTCTGGATGGACCAATATAAATTAGAAGCACCGGTGATGCACGGACGTAAGAAATATACTGACCAGCGTTGGCGAGACCGTACTGCTTTCCGCTTTGCATGGCTCGCTGTGCTTTTGCAAGCTTGGTTGAAGCAATCATTTTCATTGACTGAATATTACCGCATGAACTAGACTCAAATTATCAAAGAGTGACCAGCGGACCTTGGTGATTTTCTCAATGTTCTTGACCGACTTCAAACGCAACTCGATTTCTCGGAGGGTAGCCATGTTTCTGGAATTTACTGGGGCAGCTCCCAGAGCCGATGGGTGTGAGCCCGCACGGGCTAATGTTCGCCGAGCAAGCATTTCGACGAGGAGAGGCTGAGAACAAAGTTATTCGGGCGTCGTCGGTCGGCTGATGCCAAGTATTTCAAGCGGAGACCGAACTAATTTCATACCTGCAAGTGTCGAGTCATTGACCTACGAGCAGCTATAATGGCTTCAGAAACACCTCTATTTGACCCATCGCTGAAAAAGCGCAAGAAAAAACAAGTCGCTTTCACTGAAGATCCTCTCGGAGCAGACGCGGATCCTACCTTACCCGCGCCGGAGGTTATCGACAATCACACTCTCAATGGCGATGCTGTTGATCTAGGACCGACGACTTTGCATGAGCAATTAAAACAGATTGGCAATGGCGATGTAGATGATGGAGAGGGTGGCAAGAAGGAGGATGATGAGTTTAAGGCAATGTTCGGCGACATGAAGAAGAAGAAAAAGAAGAAGGAAATCCCTCTGGATTTCGTGAGCCTCCCTAACTTCCATCTCAACATTTGCTATCGGCTCAACGTGTAATTTAAAGGGTGACGAAGGTTCTGGTACTTTGACACCAACATTAGTGCCAGTAGTAGCTACTGAAGATCTCGACTTCTCTGACATCAAAAAAAAGAAAAAGTCGACGAAGAAGAAATCTGCGTTTGACCTCGAAGCATTTGAGAAGGAGCTTAACGAGTCGAAAGCTAAAGACGGCCCTGCAGAGGAGGATGGAGAGGAAGTCGAGCAACTACCTGAAGTGGACGAGGCTGAGCTTGGCGATGACCCCTTTGCACAGGCAGGGGAGGTGCCAACGGGGATTGACGCCGGAAACGAAGCTTGGCTGAAAAGTGACCGTGACTACACATACCCCGAGGTACACCTTCTCTTCCTCCCTCTGTATCGGAGGGCTAATTATGGCGAACGGTAGCTTCTACAACGGTTTTACGCGTCCCTCCATGCTTCCAACCCATCCCTCCTCACGTCCACTGGCAAACGTTACAACATCGCGCCTCCTTCCATCCATCGTGAAGGCAACAAGAAATCTATATTTGCCAACGTCACTGATATCTGCAAACGTATGCATCGGCAGCCGGAACATGTCATCCAGTTTTTGTTCGCGGAAATGGGTACCACTGGGTCGGTGGATGGTGCAGGCCGCTTGGTCATTAAGGGTAGATTTGTGCAGAAACAGGTCGAGAACGTGTTGAGGCGGTATATCGGTCAGTAACTGTTGACTTCTGCCGTTGCTGGACACTGACAAAACATGTGACATAGTGGAATACGTTACATGCAAAACGTGCAAATCACCCGATACTCTCCTCACGAAGGAGAACCGTATATTTTTCATGTCTTGCGAATCTTGCGGGTCACGGCGTTCAGTCAATGCTATCAAGAGTGGATTCCAAGCACAGGTCGGGAAGAGAAGTAAGAATAAAACGGGTTAACTTGGTGTGTCTACTCGTGGCGCAATTGGTTCTCCCCGGAGTGTGCTGTTGGATGGTCACTTCGTGTGGTCGGCGGCTTGTCACAACACACCGTCCAGGAGTGGAGTGGGGTTTGGCACTGTGGTGGGATTAGTTTCTACTACGGCACTGCTTGGACGGCTTATATACACATTTCTTGTGCTCGCAAATTTAACGCCCCATTCTTTGCGGATGATCCGTGGTAGCTTCCTTAGCGAACTTTTGTGAGTGTACTACAAGGTGAGTTGGTCCATCAACAATCTCGCCACTTTGGTATCTACATGTGATATTATTCGCGTTGAATCAATGCTAGAAGCCCCAGTCCGCCCAGTAACGCGTATTTGAGCTGAGGGAAGTCGTTCTGTGCCAAGAGTGATTGAGTATGCGAGAAAAATAGGTAGTGTAGGAGTGACTGACCATGGCAATTGTTACATAGCCGACATATGGGAGGAACCTGTTGGCAAGGTTGTCAGTTGTTGGGTCAGATGAAAACCCAAGGATAGAAAGGACGGTGAATAAGGTAAAACAGGCCCCGTAAGGAAATATAAATGTGAAAACCTACCCTCGGGCTTTCCCAATAATATGTTTCCTCTCGAGCCAATCTAGGCCCTGGTATAGCTCAATATCATTCACGAAGTTATTATCGCCCTTCGTCAACAGTAATTGCTTCGGCACTGATCCCGGGTCTGATGTTTCTGATCTGTACATCGTTATATGGTGAAGTGGCCACGTGAAAAAGAGACAAAGGCGTACTTGGAAATCGTCTTTGGAACGACGTCGTGTGTTTCCAGCACCCGATGGACGATGGGAATATCTGCACCCGGAATCCTGTAGACAGTGATGTCACCAGTGTGGTACCGTTCATGAGCAGGGTTAGTCAGGAAGAGCAGGTCGCCCCGATAGAATGCAGGTTCCATCGAACCGCTGAGGAAGGTCAGACTCCAGTGATTTCAATCAGTGTGGATAATACCTTAATACTACGACAATTGGGGACTCGGTATTCGTAACCAGACTAAGTCCTTTCCATATCATGAGTCCAGAAGCGATGACAGAAGCAAAGTTCAGAACTTGACACAGAACCTAGACACCATTATGTTCAGATATAAATTTGCGAACTGAATGGACCATACTTGACGAAATCCAAGCCGACGGAGTGTTTTGAGTTCGTCGACAAACATTGAGGTGAATAGAATATTATCACGCGTCGAAGCTCACTCGGGACTATTTTGCAGGATTGCTCGGTTGTATGTGTTGCCATGGCAATACCGTGACAACGGCAAAATTTTACAACCTGCCATGGATTATGCACCTACGAAAATAGTGGGTGCCCGTCAAATTCAAGATAAAAACAGCGAATCATTATTTAATAAAATTCAAGAGCAACATATCGTAGTCCCAGGTTAGGTAGGAAGTGTGCATAAACACATATACAATAAAAGAGCAATCGCAATATTAAGCCATAAAGCAGTTTCAAAAACGGTCACGACTCGAGGTCACCAAGCCTTGTCAACACGACGCGTCTCTTTTTCTTGGGAGGTTCCCGGACCTTCGTTTCGTCATTCGACCTTCCGCTTTCCTTTTCCTCCACGCTGCTCCCACCGGCGGCAGAGTTGTCGTCAACGCTCGCGGCTGGCGTCAACGGCGGCTCGCTCCGTTTCTTCGGGACGACGGGTGGCACTGGAACGGATTGCGATGCCATGGGCATGTTAAGATGGGTGCTGGAGTTGGACGTTGAGTAGGTGAGGGGAACGGAATGATGGTGAGCGATGGATTGGAGCTGGAGGGTATGCTGTTGGGTATGATGTGCTGGGAGGATTTCGTCGAATACGACGAGGGTGCAGTAGCCGTCTCGGGAGGAGAGGATTAGGCACTGTCCATCGGGTGACCTAGAAACATATTAACGAGTACTCTTTATAGAATGCCACCGAGACATACCAAGTCATGTCGGTGAACTCGTCATAATGCAGCTTCGTAAGCATACACACTGGTCCAGATTGTTGCGTATCATAGATAGCTACCGTGTCCATCGTAACGACCGCGAACAACATGCGATATGGTAGCGCGAAGATTGAACCCGAGGGTAAGGGCGTCACGAGGGAAGAGACGGGAGTGGAAGGTTTGGACGTTGTTGCTGGCGTCGGTGGTCGGAGGAGATCTGTAGGGGAGAGAGCTGGGGAGGGCATCATGTAGGATGCAGGAAGCGGGGCCGGGGCTGCGATGGAGGTCTGTAATGTGGTGGAAGGTGTTCGTAGATGAGTTACTTGTGAACTCGGACCCGATCCTGACGTCGATTCGTTCGTCGATGTAGGACCAACGACGTCAATAGCCATCAACCCTTCCTTCCCCTTCTCAAGGACGGCAGTCTTCGTCTCCTGCATTGTAGACATAACTGTCTCTAGACCAACTACGCCCTGGCGCAATTCATACAATACTGGCGAGAAACGCACAGCAACACTCGCCTTCTTGTGCCCAGGCAATTGCGCGATGGGGGGTCTGGCAAAATTGGCACGAGAGTAGATGTACACGGACGAAGCAGACGTAGAGTCAACGGTGTCCGTTAGACTCGTACTAATGGAAGGCCTGGCCTTCCTCCCCCGAACTGGTGTCGTCTCTTCGGTTTTGTTCCCAGTTCCAGTCGAGCGAGACGATCCCGGTATAACAGACGGATCTTCGAACTGGCCAGCAGGGGTCAGGAGTAAGCCTCCGTCCGGGCTGAACGTCAATCGACGGAAAAAGTTGGTAAAGCTCTCATCTCCATAAAGACGCACCGAAGCCCATGCTGCTGCTGCGGATGGCAGCGTGCGTATGGCTGGTAATGCAGGCATTGGGGAGGGCGAGCGGCCATATCGACTAAATTGGGATGGGGAGCTCGGGGCGTTGGAGCCGCTGAAAGACGATCGCCTAGAGGAAGGTTTGTCCATGGGAGGCGGCGGAAACATTGACGTCGACGGCGTGCTACCCACGGATGTGGCTGGGGTCAACGGAGCGGCGATATTGTTATTATTAGTCCCCGAACCCGAAGCAGAAGACAAGAACGCTTCTTCCCTCTCTTTGTGCTGCTCGCTGACGCTAGTCACAATGGACTCTGTCTCACTGGCTGTAGACTCCCTACGGAAAGGCCTGGGCCGACTAGGCGTTCGGCTATGATGAGCAGCCATACGTGTATTTTTGCCAATGGCATGTGCTTCAAATGCGCCTTGCTTTGTCGAGATGCGGTAGACATGCATGGAGCGATCGCTGCTCTGAGTAGCAATATATTCGTTCAGGGGGTCCCACGCAACACCTTGAACATAATGGCTGTGTTCTGCGATTTCGTGTACGCATTTTCCTACACAAGACGTCAGTAATTACTACACGAGCCCGACGAGGCGGATTACCATCTTGCGAGGCAAAGACCCTAGCTGCGTTGTCCGTGCTCCCTGCAATGATGTATTCCCCAGAAGGGCTCCACGCCAGGTCATACACCTGCATGGTAGTGCATCTGGTAAATATGAACGTTAGTAGTGTGTGGCAATTAGGGGGATGGACGAACCGAAACGTTGTCCGTGGCTTCCAATGTTCTTTTTCATACTGCAAATCCTCCTGACTCAGATCACTCCCATATGTGCTCGCCTGGGGAGTATTGGAAGGAGCCCAGATGATGATCATCCCGTCTACACAAAAACCCAGTCTTTAGATACATCTTACCATGCATGTTATCGCATACTCACCATCGCCAGCAGACGCGATTAATTCACCTGCCTATATATGAACAGACGGTCTAGGGTAGATAGGAAGAGAGATACCGACCGTTAGGAGAAAACCTCACAACGTTCACAGCAGCCGAGTGCCTGCTCAACGTAGCAAGATACTCCACTCTCGGGGGTCGTGGAGTTACACCCGCGGCCGCCGACGCGCTCTGTGCCACTACGCTGGGCGGCAAGATATTAGGATGCACCATCCACAACTAAGTACAAAACCCATGCGCCCATCAGATACCGATATGATCAAGAATAGTATCACACGCACTCTAACGTGGTTGTCCTCTCCGCCTGTAGCAAGTCTGTAAGCCTGTGCAGCAAAGTTCTTCTGCAGCGCTGGACGCGCTTTCTTGAACCCCACCGGCTGAAAATCACAGGTTGAGATAGGTTTGCTGTCGTGCCATCTAATTTCGAGGGTTCTAAAACGCATGGGTGGACGCGAATGTGGGTGTATGTGAAAAGTTATAGAGCTGAATGCATTCACGCAGGACTGGTGGAAGTAAGACAAGAAAGGCCGCTCAGACCATAAGTGGCAATATCTTAAATAAATTACACTTGAACTCTACCAGCACTAACCAGCTTGAGGTACGTTCTAGACGAACGTCCAGCAGGTATATTAATTGTCAACACCATCCTTAGGCCGTGTGATGCAGCAACAGCAGCCCCCTGGAGGGCTATTCGGAAACACCGGCACAAGCGGCGGTGGACTTTTTGGCAACTCAACGCAGCAGCAATCGACTAGCACAGTGCCAAGTGCTGGTCTTTTTGGCACTAGCAGTGTTACAAACACAGGAGGAGGCATTTTTGGGAATAAACCTGCTGGGAGTATTTTCGGGAACACGAACACGACGACGAGTAACGGTACGAATACGAATACGAACACCGCAAACCCTCCTTCTTTGTTCTCTGGCTTGTCGGGACAACAATCGCAACAGCAGCAGCCGACGAGCAATTTATTCTCTCAGCCTGTCCAGCAGCAACCGACGGGCAGTTTATTCTCTCAGCCTGCCCAGCAACAACTGCAACAACTGCAACAGCAGCAACCGACGAGCAATTTATTCTCTCAGCCTGTCCAGCAACAACTGCAACAGCAGCAACCGACGGGGAGTTTATTCTCTCAGCCTGCCCAGCAACCGACGAGCAATTTCTTCTCTCAGCCTGTCCAGCAACCGACGAGCAATTTCTTCTCTCAGCCTGCCCAGCAATCGACAGGATCCCTCTTCGGCAATGCTCCAGCCCAATCAACTTCAAATCCCATCGGCGGAAGTCTGTTCGGGACCGGTCCCCTCGGGGCGTCGACGTTCGCCCCGAACACCGCCTCGAGCACCCTCTTATCATCACGGAGCAACATCGGTGGACCCCAGCAACAAAACCAGGACGCGCAAGCACAGTTCGCGGCCTTGACGCAAAGGATCGAGGCCGTGACACAGGCTTGGAACCCAAGTTCGCCTCAATGTCGGTTTCAGGTCAGCTGAGATTCCATAGTTACTCGTCAGAGCTGATCTCATCGAAATACAGCATTACTTTTACAACCTCGTGGATCCAAACCAAGTCAGTTTGTATGGGCGACCGCCAAATGCGACGAATGAAGTTCTGTGGCAGAAAGCTGTAAGGGAGAATCCAGATCCCAGTTGGTGATTTGCACTCCTGATTTATCATGCCAAACGTGCTCACGCAGAACATAGTCTCGTACCCGTCATCGCTATCGGGTTCGACGATCTACAACAACGAGTTGTCGCACAATCTCAACAAGCAGCCGCTCATCAAGAAAAACTCAAGGTCGGTGCCCACCACACCTACTTCGTCTAGCCCAATCTGATGGACTTCCTTTAAGGAACTTAAAACCCGTCTAGAATCCCTCTCCCAACGCCATTCCCTCTCAAATGCGACGCGCCTACAACGTGCGTCCTCCACACACACTCAAATAACCCACCGGCTACTTGCCCTAATAACGCACCTGCACTTACTCATCCCCTCGGTGCGTTCGTCCGCCATCCGGCCCGAGGAGGAGCGGCTAAGGAGCATGTTGGACGAGATTGAGGAGGAGGTGAGGAGGGGTAAGGGAAGGGGCCGGCTGAACGAGCTGTGGGCGCTCGTCGGGGCTGTGAATGCTGCAAAAGAGCGTGGAAGGAGAGGGGCAGGGGTTGGAGTGGATGGGACTGAATGGGCAGTAGTTGATGACGAGGGTTTGGCCCAGATTGCTCAGGTACGTTATCTGTTGTGCAGCTTTGTTCTAGGTGTTGATGCGGAGGCACAGATATTATCGGAGCAGCAGGCTGGACTTGCGCATTTAACGAAAATCTTACAGGGAGATTTAAAAGATCTGGATATTGTACTTGGCAATGGCAGCTCAGAGGCAGAAGATGAGGCAGATCGGCTGTTAAACTCGGGTTCGACGTTGAGGGCTAGTCATTTGCATTGAACAATTAATATCAACGCGTTGTTGCGACACCCTCATTAGCACTTGGCCACAGGTGCCAGTGGTTACAAGGCGGATGATGGACAAAAAGTTGATGAGATATTCATATCTCCACCAAGTGGACGGCATAACAAAAGTTTTATGAGCCTGCCTTCGCACCAGGCCCTGCAGCACACGCGGAAGCGATGAAGCGATGTATTGAGCATGCGAGGGGGGATAGGTCATATGCATACACATGGAATTTTGGAGGGACGACTATGCCATACTCAGAACTACACAATTCAAATCAGTAATGTCCAGATGTAATAACAGCAAGAGACACACCCTCAGCGCGGTGAAGAACCACTTGTTCTTCCCACCAGTGTACCTCTCCTCGAACAACTTCTTGATGGTCTTCTTCGCGTTCTCCCGCTGTGATGGCTCCTTGAATGTGTCGGTGCCTACTGTCCCCTTGAGTCCTTCCAACTCCAGAGCATACCGTGTGGGAAACAAATGGGAGTAGTTGATCACCTGTACACGCGGTTAGCGATTATTCCCCTTACGTTTGACAATGCCCACCTTGATGAAAGGCTTGACTTTACTCCGATGGGCCAACTTTTTCTGACCCATCCTTCTTGTTACTTTCCGAGGGTAGCGTTCGATGCCAGCAACGACAGCATGGGGATATGGACGCTCCTTTGTGCCCTCGTCTAACTGCTTGATTACGACGACTTTCTTACCGGCTTGACGCCCTTGTAGCACGATAGCAACCTGCCAAACGTCCATGAGGAATTTTACAACGTCAATATTCAACAAAAAAATCTGACTTTTCCAGGCTTGTATACTGCAATACGGCGTTAGTGATGAAAGTTGTGAATAAAGTTGAAGAACTTACCTTTGACCATTTCGATTGAACACTACGATTGAATGTTTCGATTGAAGTATTTGGCCGGTATTTGCCCTAGTGGCTTGTCAGCTCATCAAATTAAGGTTCACAGCCACACAATACACACAGAACCAAATACATTCGTAGCACGTGATCGTACGCGCTAATAATTTTGACGTTAACAGGTCCCGATTACGACGACCTGGGGCAACGACTCGGGCTCGTTGAACTCGACTTATATTATGTGTATACGGTCGGCTCGTCTAGGCTGTCACGTCACCGTGGTTTCGGCACCATTATGTGAGCGCCCGCGATTACGGCAATAAGGTTTGGTAAATTCCACGAGGCACGGCATATGTACCTTGGTTTGTCTCTTCATTTGATCTGACACTGCGCTGAACAGCCCTCCCGACCTGCCTCTCTTCATCTCGTCAAAACTTGTTATGAAGCGTAAAATTCACTCTATCAAGCAAAAACTAACATCAAAGCTTCCGACTGGTGAGGCCAAGGAGCGGTTGAAGCAGACATGTTTCAACGCTGTCAGTTCGCTCCAAACGACTCTAAACATCGTAGAAGGAGTCGCAGGGAACGTTGGGGCTCCCGGACTGCACGCTGGGATAAAGGGCCTGATATTTGTCCTCGATGTTGTCCAGGTAGGTCATTATCATACTTCCATGCTGCTTTTACGTCTCTGACGATCAAATAGAAAACATCACAAAACGCCCAGGACGTAGAGCAACTTGGGAAGCGAATTGATGACCTGAATATACTGCTTGAAAATGCGAAGGATCGTGAAATGCTCCCCGAAACAATTATTGGCCGAATAGACCGTTTATCAAAGTAAGCTTCCTTCTTTCCTACAATCCAGCTTTATTCATTCCTCATAGTGTTTGGACGGCAGTCGCGGATGAAGTGCAAAAAATGGCTTCTCGGAACT
Organism: Hygrophorus pudorinus; assembly: GCA_003314045.1. Classification (NCBI taxonomy): domain Eukaryota; kingdom Fungi; phylum Basidiomycota; class Agaricomycetes; order Agaricales; family Hygrophoraceae; genus Hygrophorus; species Hygrophorus pudorinus. The sequence goes on from QLPF01003287.1 coordinate 16,328, forward strand.
TGTTACATCGCGCTGTCCGCTACAGTGACGACGTGCAGTCAATAAGCGGCCATGTCAAGACGATCACATGGTCGATCGAAAATTTGACTGTAGGCTTACTTTTCATTATACTCATCTCTCGCTGATGCACATTGGATCTACACTAGGTCGAATCGATGCTTGCAATTGAATTTACGCTTGATGTGAGTTACAGTTTGTCAGTGCAACTCAAGGCTCACGTACCCTCAGGAACAAAGTTATGCCGTCCGTAGAATTGAAGCAAAATTGGATAATTTCGTGCAAAACATGGACAATGGATTTCAGGTTTGTATTGCCCAGAGTCGAGTTTCAACGATTGAGGGCTCACTTTGTGTCCCTTTTCTCAGCAAGTGGGCGCGAAATTAGATGTAAAAGGTGATGCCCTTGCTTCAATCGTTGTACGGTGACATCTGACGTGAACTATCTAAGACGGTGACCCCCCACATGCCGTCCTCGCTCGGTATGACTGCAAAGATCGAACACGATGTCTGGAGGGCACAAGGACGGGTATCCTTGACCAGGTTGATAAGTGGATTAATATCAAAGATTTGCAGCCTGGCGATGCCGCGCTGTTGGGGTCAACAAAATCTGTATTTTGGATAAACGGATCCGCCGGAACGGGAAAGACGACGATTGCTTACACAGTCGCTGAGTTCTGCAGGAAGCGAGGGATTCTTGGGGCAAGCTTTTTCTGCTCGCGTGACAATGCAGAATGCAGTAATCCTAATATCATCTTCCCGACCATCGCCTATCAACTCGGACTGTTTTTCCCTCCATTCAAGGCAGAGGTTACTGTGGCTCTGAAGGCGGATCCAGACATTGGTTATTCCAGCGTGTCTCGTCAGCTAGAAGAACTGATCGTGAAACCTCTTTATGCAGTGGGGAAATCTTTTCCTCCCTGTGTCGTCGTATTAGATGCTCTCGATGAATGTAAAGACAGCGGGGCCACTTCCATCATCTTGTCTTCGCTTTCTCGACACGTCGACGGACTCACAGCGCTGAAAATCTTGGTCACCAGTCGTCCCGAACATAATATCACGCAGGCCTTCTCAAATGATTTGTGCTCTCCGAGTCAGCGGCTCATATTGCACGAAGTCAAGTTAGAGGTGGTGCAGGCGGATATTGAGCACTACCTGAGCGCAAATCTTGCTCGGATTAAGCAGTTCTATGGCCTGCACCGCTCGTGGCCCTCCACAGGCGATATCCACGATCTCGCACTTTTATCGGTCGGACTGTTCATTTTCGCGTCAACTTCTGTCAAATTTATTGAAGATGGGAACTACAGCGATCCTGGACGTCAGCTTTCGGAGCTCCTTCGTAAAACAGCCGAAAGCGTCAATAGCTCATCATCTCCACACCGCCATCTAGATCGGTTGTACATGGAGGTTTTGACTCGTGCGTTTCCCGAAATGTCACCTCACCTTACCCGTCGGCTCAAAATGGTTCTCGGAACGATTGTTCTGCTCCGAGATCCTCTCTCGTCAATAGCTCTGGAGCAGTTGCTGAACTTGAAGGAAGGAACGGTTCGCGAGACTCTTGCACATCTGCACTCGGTCGTCCTAGTACCCGACGATGCTGGTCAAGTAATTCGCATACACCATCCATCGTTCTTCGACTTCATGACAAGTCGGACTCGATGCATGAATTCAAAACTGGTCGTGGATATCCAGCGTCAACATACATTGCTGGCTCGCGAGTGTCTGAAAGTCATGATGGACATCAGGCGGGATATCTGTGATATCAGAAATCCATCGATGCTCAATAACGAGGTGGATGACCTCCAGACACGAATCACCAGAAACATCCCGCCTCAGCTCCAGTATGCCTGTCGTCACTGGGCTTTTCATCTCACGAACGGTATGATATCCGATGTCCTTCTAGATCTCATGAAGGATTTCTGTTCAAAATATCTACTCTACTGGGTGGAGGTGTGCAGTTTGTTGGGCGAACTTCGAAATGCACTTTTGGCATTAGATTCCGCACAGAGGGCGCTCGCTGTACGTCATTTCGTTTCTATGTACCTAAAGGATTATACTTACCGGATTCATTAGAACGTTGGCCAGAGTACAACTGATGTCAGAACGTTACTCCACGACTGCGAGCGCTTCACCTGTCAATTCTTTCCCGTGATCAGTACATCCTGCCTTCATGTATACTACTCGGCTCTACTCTTGACTCCGAAGGAAACATTAATCTACAAGAGATATCAACAGGAGCTCGTGCTCCCGATGGGAGTGTACAATGCATCGGAGAAGACATGGGATTCATGTCTACGGACAATGGAGGGACATTTCGGCTATGTTAATTCGGTCGCGTTCTCACTGGATGACACCTGCGTCGTGTCTGGGTCTGACGACAGCACTGTCCGATTGTGGGATGCAGTCAGTGGTACACACCTACACACGCTCAATGGACATTCCGGTGATGTTACTTCGGTCGCGTTCTCACCGGATGGCACGCGTGTCGTGTCTGGGTCTGGCGACAACACTATCCGATTGTGGGATGCAGGCAATGGTACACACCTCAACACGCTCGAGGGACATTTTAGCCAGGTTAATTCGGTCACGTTCTCACCGGATGGCATCCGTGTCGTGTCTGGGTCTTCCGACAACACTGTCCGGCTGTGGGATGCGGTCAGTGGTACACACCTCAACACGCTCAAGGGACATTCCGACAATGTTAGTTCGGTCGCGTTCTCACTGGATGGCACCCGTGTCGTGTCTGGGTCTGGCGACAAGACTGTCCGATTGTGGGATGCAGTCATTGGTACACACCTCCACACACTTAAGGGACATTCCGGCTATGTTAATTCGGTCGCGTTCTCACCGGATGGCACCCGTGTCGTGTCTGGGTCTTTTGACTACACCGTCCGATTGTGGGACGCACTCAGTGGTACACACCTCAACATGCTCAATGGGCATGCCGGCTACGTTCATTCAGTCGCATTCTCACCGGATGGCACCCGTGTCGTGTCTGGGTCTGGCGACAAGACTGTCCAGTTGTGGGATGCGGTCAGTGGTACACACCTACACACGCTCAATGGACATTCCGGTGATGTTAGTTCGGTCGCGTTCTCACCGGATAGCACCCGTGTTGTGTCTGGGTCTTTTGACAACACCGTCCGATTGTGGAATGCAGCCAATGCCACACACCTCAACACGCTCAACGGACATGGACATTCCAGCTACGTTCATTCAGTCGCATTCTCACCGGATGGCACCCGTGTCGTGTCTGGGTCTTTAGACAAGACTGTCCAATTGTGGGATGCAGTCAGTGGTACGCACCTACACACGCTCAAGGGCCATGCATATAGTGTTAGTTCGGTCGCGTTCTCACCGGATGGCACCCGTGTCGTGTCTGGGTCTTGGGACAACACTGTCCGATTGTGGGATGCAGTCAGTGGTGTACATCTCGACAGCATTGAAGGGCATTTCTCTGCCACTTCAGTTGCGGCTGCCCTAACTTCATCCCAGTTCTCGTTGTCACGGTCCCCTCCTGCTCCTGCTGCTTCGTTAAGTGCCACTGGACCCACTTCTAGTTACATCATTGACGACGGCTGGGTTTGCTCCTTGCCTCAGCAGCGACGACTTTGTTGGATTCCCATTTCGTGCAGGCCGGCAGACCCTGGTTGTGTAACCTGGAATGGAAATCGTGTTGCTCTGGGCACCAAGGATGGGCGGGTTGTTATACTTGATCTCACTGGCATGGACTCGTATTGCACTGCGTAGAAATACCGAAATCAATCAGTCTGTAGCTCCGCTGTCGCTACATTTATCAAACTCGTGTGTATGTATCGATATATACCATTTTCATTGTTCTCAATGAACTCCCCACGAAAAAAAAGAGACATTAAGTATTGCAACACAAAGCCATCATCCGGACCTCAAAGGTACAGATCCATCTGTATGGCACTGGACTACAATGTTTCAGGGATGAGTGGTCGACTCTGACTTTGGATGAGTAACTCACTGGTACCCACCGTTCCCCACCACGCCACGTACACCCAAGACGTATGAGAGTCTCGTCATGGAGTCCGGCGCCAGAGGCTGCGAAGTCGCCGTCTTAGGCAAACTCCGCGCCGCCCACGCAAAGTCCATGAAATTCACCGACGGGTGTCGTCGGCACATCTCGTAGGAGTAGATTGTTCGACCCTGTGAGTCATTCTCCGGAAACCGTATCAACCTACTATTCGCCCGGTGCCCTCACATGCGTGGATGCCCTCCCTTCTCGTGGACCCTGCCACACGGCGTGTGACCGGGGTCGTCGAATGGAAGACTGTGTTTAGGTAGCCGGGGTGGGGGATGAGGGTAGGTGCGAGGAGGAGGCGAGGCTGAAGGGAGTTATCTGCAACATCATTGAAGTGTCCGTTCTCTGCCGTCAAGCTGGAATGCAGATGCCGGAGTAGATGAGGACGTGTTGCACTTGGGCAGGAACGTACAAAAAGTCAGTCTTGCGAAAGCAATGTTAGAGAAGGTGGAGTGAAGTTTGAAAGGCGGAACGCGGTGAGAAAATGTATACATCACTCGTAAATCGTCACTTTCCCGGTCTGTAGAATCTTCCTCGTTACACGAATCTCCTCACGCTGGGGATCATCGATGCCCATCCTGGTTGTCACATCACTGGGGTTTCGCCGGTGATATGGCACTTGTGAACGCATCAATACAGCAATGAGGGCCTCTTGTCTTTCCACTAAGCCCCTCTCACCTCCTCCGAGCCCAACACCGTCTGCTTGGATGAAATTAATGTATCTGCTCGCTGAATGTTGAAGTGTGCGACGACGACAACTGCCCTTGCTTCTAAGTTCGGCCTTTAGGCGCGCAGACAGTAGGTCGGTTTAGAGCGCTCCTCAAACCTAGTCTCCATTTCGCGAGGGTTGATCGCCGTAGCCTGGGTCTGAGCCTCAATTTCCTTGCTCGCAGCGTCTTCAATATCAAGCCACTCTGACCCCAAATCACTTTGCGATTAGAGTCGAGACCAAATACATAAAACTCACGATAACACAACGGATCTACACATCTTGCGGATGTTGTCGGTGCTCCAGCGCAGGCGGATGAACGGAAGCGCGTCTTGGGCTTTACGCCGATCTCACTAGCAAACTTGGACGACTTGAAACCAAAGAAGAAAAAAGTTCGTGAAGAAATGAAAATGTGAGTGGATGGAATAATCGCGACTGTTGACGCACTGGTTCCTGTTGTCCATATTCGCAAGTCCCTTGCGTTCGACAAAGCGGATTCCCAAGCCTGCAGGACTAGATTGCAAGTACAAAAATCGTCAGCTGAGTATTGCATGGCAAGAACGCAGCTGCACAAATGCGGACATTCAGAAAACGATATGGGAAGGTGCTCTGACGACTCGCCACAGGTCTGGAAACACAGACGCACTAGTCATCAAAAAATAACTCGACACCGTGATATTCGTGAGGTTGTGCACGGAACAGTACCCAATCTGTCCGAAGAGAAACAATGTGTATGTTTCTTCGTCCAATTTGGGATCGTATACCAGGGGGGCCAGGATGGGAATGGGGAAATTGGGGTCTAGGAAATTGTGGAATTGGGGGGTCCACAATGGTGCTCTACACCCGCTTGTCAACGGACATATTGGTCTTGATATAATTCACGAGGTACTCTGGCTGACCTCGTCCTGTTCTCATCATACTTATATCATAAATACTGGGTGTCGTTCACCTGCTAGACCTGGTCATAGCGAGGCAGCATCGTCACGCCGCTATTTCCCCCAGAGCCGTCACTGTCGGTCTGACGCGCCGGCAACTCTTCGTTGACGGGATTTGGCTACGGTTTTCCGTCCGTCCGCTGTCCGCTGTCCATAACTTGAAGTTGGTACGTAGACGCTGTAGCCAAACTGTGACAAACAGCCCGCCTCCTACAACTCATCAGCGTGTCCCCTAGTCATCTCCCCCGCTTCCTGTAGCGCCCACTCGTACGGTATGAGTCGTCGTCGAAAACGGCACTGCCCTCCGAGCGCTCAACATAGTAGTACGCCAAGCTCCTCCGCCTCCTTCCACCGTCCTTGATTCGAGTAAGTCGACGCGAGGTTGCTTATGCTTGCCAACGTGCGAGGATGTTCCGCCCCGAGCGCCTTCTTCCGTGTCTCCACTACTTGTATACTAAGCTCCTCTGCCTCCTTCCACCGTCCTTGATCTGAGTACGTCAACGCGAGATTGTTCATGCTTGTCAACGTGTCAGGATGTTCCGCCCCGAGCACCTTCTTCCGTGTCTCCACTACTAGTACGCCAAGCTCCTTTGCCTCCTTCCACCGTCCTTGATTCCAGTAAGTCAACGCGAGGTTGCTCATGCTTTCCAACGTGTGAGGATGTTCCGCCCTTTTGCGTCTCCACCAGTTGTATGCCAAGCGCCGCTGCCTCCTTCCAATGCCCAGCTTCACTAAGGGCTAGAGCAAAGCGTGTATGTCGCTCCTCGTCGTAGGATATTTGATTCTCCAACTGAATGGCTTGGATATGTGGAATAAGAGTTCGATGATACGCCATATCCTCGGCAGTGAAGCTGAAATCGATAGAAGATGGAGGCAAGAGAAAAGCTGGTGTGACGTTCTTCATTTGGCATACTATCGCGACTCCAGCAGTGCACCAAGGGATGGAAGGAATACATTCCGAAATTTCTTTTAATCAGCGAGAAAGACAGTAGAATGCGGATGCCTCCCCGCAAAAAAAACGGATCCCAGCTGCCCTTCTGGTCAAGTTGAAGAAGCTGAGGTGGCCCTCTTTTTGGATGTCTCCGCTCGTTTGCTTATCTCCTCTGAAATGTTTTCATGGTGGAAGAATGCGAATGTTCGAAGAACGAAAATCGCACTCTCTGCCTCTGGAGAGCCCATCTTTCCAATCTTCGTGAACGATAAATCCCAAGTCCCCATCATAACCCGAAGCGCCTCCGAACGTAGGATCCGCCAACAGTTCCTGACGGCATTGACGGTACATAGTCATCAATACTACAGAGGTCCACCGCGATCGCAGCTCCAGCTTGATCGACCGCTAAAGGGAGACTAAGAAGTTCCTGCACGATCGGTTCCGCTGCCTGCCTGGCTTGAGTAGAGGCTTCGATTCGAGAAGACTTGAGCAGCAACGAGATAGCATCTTCCTCTTCCATATCACTTACCTTAGCCGACACCAAACGGCCTAACTGGGGATTTCGGTTTGTAAACAGGATGTTGCCTCGGTCTCCCTTTGGCACATATTTGGCCACTGCATCTGCGTCACTCGCATTGTCGAACACGATCGGCCAGTCGTGTTTTACAGTAGAAAGCCACTGAAGGACAGAGTTGGCGGAAGGCTCGACCCCGACAGCTTGGGCATCTGGATCTGTAGCGATATCTCGCAAACTCAGCTCCATGGTCTCGTCGGTGGTCGCGTCGACCCAGAAGGCTTGTTCGGATTATGAGAGGACATTCCATTGACATAAAAGACGACGCTCACTGTTTAGACTGGGAAACTTCTTCCAGGAACCTTACGCATATCTGAGTCTTTCCGGCGCCTCCCATACCATGAACAAGGAAGTATCTGCTGGGATGGCATGTGTCCCGGGGACCAAAGTGCCGCCGAAGTGTATCCAGACAAACGTCACGTCCAGTGAAAAGCTTATTATGACAAGGCATTGGCGAGAACAAGACATGTGGCTCTGTGTTAGCGAACACAGTTGTATTCATGTTCATACACGTTCAGATCTACAAGAGCACGTACGACTGTTGGTGTGGGAATTGTACACATTTCCATGCACTTCGGTCCACACCCCACGCGCGCGAAGCGTTGACATTACGGGCACCAGCGAATGCCATTGCAGACGAAGTGCGTGGCGGACTGTGGGGAGTGGTGTTGGCTGCCGTCAACAGAGCGGCGGTTGGAGCACATACTTCTATCGACCGACTCGGAGTTGACGGGCTTGGCGCCCATATGCTGTTTCTCGGATATCAAGACATACATCAGTCATGAACCTGAATAACGCGAAATTTTTCGAATGCAATGCCTACGGGAGTTCAGTCTGATTTATTCCAGACAGGGCGTAACAAACTTGAAGGGACAGCACATTGAGACCCTAGTAAGAGGCCGCCGCCTCCAATGTTAATGTTGAGGCAGTCAGACCTTACTACTCGTTTTTTCCCATAGATCACTTTGGTACGTTTGTCATTATCTACAGGCTTCCTCATTATCATCAACGGGCATTCGGCTGAACCACGACCGCCCAGACGTGCACTGATTTCATTGGGTGACGCCTGTGAAGCTGCAAGAACGTACACGATCTGGCAAAAGATGGGCGAACGTTCAATAAAAAGCAACACTTATCGCGATCATTCATGTGTACACGACGCAACTCCTGATTCGTGTCCCAAAAACTCGACCGAAGTGCGTTTGACGTCTGAATTGAAACGTCCCAGAGGCAGAATCAGATTATCCTCAGATTCACGTAGTGATCACTTCCGCCACGAGCCCCCACAACAAATGGTATTAGTGCCCCGCCCTTGTTTCTCGTTCACAACAAGCTTCCTCGAAGGACCAAAGGCGGCATTTCGACAACGGCCACTATCGTTCCCCGCCCCAACTTGGAATGCGCGAGTCTATAGTGCATACAGTCAATCTGCGAGTTATCCATCCTAACGTGTACAACACCAATATTAAGCCTGCCCTTTGCAGTGGTCCCGTCAGAATGAGTAGCTTTTCGTCCGTCCAAGTACCACCTTTTGATCGTGTTTATAGGTACCCAGAACTTCAGGATTTCCTCCTCGAAGAGTGGGAGGCTGGCTTTCTCATGGTGGCAAACTCGACCAATGTCTGAGCGGGATCAAAGCCAAGGGGCTCATCATGCCAGATCTCTACTTCCCGGTGTGCAGATAAACATTGCCATGGGGTTATCAGTAAGTGCTGATGTATCTCCAGCCGGAAGAGTGAGGACATAATGATGTGGTTATTGACTCCGTCTGGGGACATGGGTGCAAATACATTCCCAACATCTGACAGCCTTTTCTGATCATGGTTGCTTAGGGGGCAGCGCGTCTAACGTGGTTGACGACAAGTTTGTCCAACTTGAGGTAAAGAAGTTCTTGAGACTTGATCAATTGACATCTGTCACACCGTGTATGGAGTGTGGAGTGTCCATGTACAGCGACCGAGTCTTCGCGTGCCACGGTACGGTGTGTATTTTATCAGCGTTTCGACGCTTCGTTTCTGATGATCAATTGAGTGCGGTTGCGGCATTGTGAGTGTAATTGAATACAGTATGGACTTGCTCGATTTGCGCTTGATATCGATCCTATTGAATGCTTGTTCGTTTCATCGAGGGCGACGGTTAGAACGGTGACCCCTTCTTGTACACACGATGCCAACGGTAAGTAAAATATAGGCGTTCCTCGGATCAACGGGCTGTTATAATGAATCTGATTATGAAGTTATTTCTCGCACAATGGAAGGGAGAGTATAAAGACTAGTCATTCATTACGGGCCTATTTGTAAACTTTGTAAATGGGGAGACCTCGGAAATATTAATACATGGCAGCGGGCGCATCAACTGATAACTTGGTACTTAGTGGTCCCGTCGTGTAACGTCAAGGTGACGTACAGTCCACGAACGATAGATTGGTTCCAAGCAAAAATATGTATACCCGCTCCAATCAAGAGACCTGCAGAGCCGGAAAAACTATGTACTTTTCCCAAGGCGTACGCATGTAAGATGAAAATACGAATAACACATTATGCAATTGACCGAAAGAAAGCAATGGCGTGGTAAATGTA
>QLPF01003288.1:0-13768 GCA_003314045.1 Hygrophorus pudorinus
GATACTACTATTTATACTTAGGGAAGCAAGAGTAACTACTCAGAACAGTACTACTCGTAGCTTACGTAAGTGGCACATGATTGTAGGTGGGCATATCCATAGGTATTTCTGTCACACAGCCACGACCAACTCAGCTGGCTTGAAGCTGAGCCAGCTGGCCCAACACTACTGTCATCTTGCATTTGATGTGAGATGGTATTTCCATTCACCATCAACCCACACCCACTCTCTCACATGCAAACGAGAGGGCCACATCACCCCAGCTCTCACACATTCAAATGCGGGAGGGCTATAGTAAGTTTTTCAATGTTTTCAATGTATACTACATAGGTACATGAATTTAAAACATAAAAATTCATGGGTACACCACAACTGCAGCAGACCCGCTATAGACCCCAGCAAAGACCCCTGATAAGACCCATACCCACACTTGCAGTGTGGGTTTCTTGTGGTATGGGTACAGGTAGCCCCCAAAGTACCTGGGGGTTATCTGTGCCAGTGCCTAATCCCATCTATTACTAGTAGGTGAATACATATATAGCAAACATGATGTGTTTAGTTGCTGAGAATCCTGTCTATTAGACTTCCCTGTGCTACTAGAAACCTTAGCAATTCTAATAAAAGTGTTTGCAACAATGATCAAACTGTGGCTGATGACACATGGATATGCTGCCATTACCACTCTACACACGACATCCTCATTAACCACCAAGACTATCCACTAGTGACTGGGGCTAAGAAGCCTTTGACGAGTGTCACACATGGACACCAGATGTCTAGCAAGACTGATTCCATCGCTGAAGAGGGGAGTTTTGTATAACTGTTAAGTGCAACATGTCTGACCACCCAAATTGGGGGCAAGTGCCAACACCGCTGAACGTGGAGAGTTTATTGGAAGGAACAGATTAGGGTTTGACTTGAGGGGGTGTGAGGTAAGCCAGTTTGGCTTGAGGGGGTGTGTTGGAGTATTCCAGATATTCAATCCACACTGACTTATCAGATTATATTAGTCAGCAGTAGTTAACAGCCAAATAAGTGGTTGAACCACTAGTCTCTACCTAAACAGCAGTTTGACCAATTATTAAAATAGGATTCATTTCCTACAGTGTCTGAAACCATGCGAGTGTGGAAAATTTGTCAAATGCGCAGGAATAATAAAAGTGCAGAGTACAACATCATGGTTTTCCATGCCATTGGGCTCTTCAAAGAGATATATTCTGATGGAGCAGAAAATGAACACCCTTCAATGTTGCGCTGTGCATATACTGCAGAGATGAGTCAAGGCTTTTCATGCTCTGCAGCCTCAAGGCGTCACTCGATAATGAGAACTCAGCTCAACGGCAGGGTGTGCATTTCCTCAAGACATCGTAGTGAGGATGTACTGTGCGTCGTCCCTCTTCCTTTTAACAATACCCCCTTGAATTGACCACTAACCAGCTGCATCAGACCCACTGCAACAACCACACCATCTATTACGTAGCAAATGATTGAGTATCATTGGAGGTCCCAGCACCACTTTCAGCTTTTGGAGCCCACTACTCCTGGTACAGTATGACGTGTGGGTCGAAGGGGACAGTATGTTTCGACTTGTCGCCGTTCAAACGGCACTCATCGTGTATTGTTGGCATGCAGTCTGTTGGTACTTTATAGTATGTCATGTTGACTGCCTTATACCCCCTTTCATCATCTACAGGCTTGCCATCAAGGTCATACCAACCACTTTCTACAGAGGCATAATTGGCCATCTTGTCTGGGTGGGTGAGGGCCAAGTTAGTGTGGTGTTGGCAGATGTGGGCCTTGATAAGCAATCTCTGATCTTCCGGTACATGTACGTTGTGCTCAGGCTGCTACCACAACGTCAGAGGCCTTTCAATTGTATGTGTCCTGATCCGGTTATCATCACTGGGTTCGAGGTTGTGGTGGGTGGAAAAGTGCAGTTTTTCTGTCATGGGGAGGCTGGCCTCCCAGCCCTTCTCAACCCACAGGGCTTTGACATGGCCTTTATCAGTATGTGAGAAGCTATCATCATACACATGTTGGACTGCTGTAGTAATTTGGAATATCTGTGCATCTGACAACAACACAGATAAGATGCTCTTGATTTGCACCTTCATGGCATGCACAATATCAGTCATATTGCCTTGTGAATTGTGGGCCAGTGGCCAACAGGCACCTTGGGTCTGTTGAGTGAAACTGCCCTTCCAACTAGGAAACCTCCAGGGTCGACATAATAAAAGCTGAGATACTCCTGGCATAACACCTGCTCAGCTGATATGGGGGTGTTCCAGATTTTGGGCACCTTGGTGGCTGGGGCATTCTTGTGGTCATCCTGCGTAAGTTCATTCTTAAGTTCATTCTGGTGAATAAAGATTCTGCATCTCACATCATCGTGCTCATGGTGCAGTAAACCGTAAGGCTCAGGCCGGAAATGAACAATTGGCGGCTATGCCATATCAGTATGTATGTTGTAGGGAATCCCAAAATATTAACATACAACAGCACGGCTACAAGCATTCAAATTTACCACAGTTGTAGAGCAACTCCAAGGCTGCATGGGTAGTGTCAGGCAGTTTTTGAGTTCGAGGTGAGGTGGCGACTTACCGGAAATGGGACAGCAGCAGCGGGAAGCAGCCTGCAGATGCCAACAAAAAAGGGGAAGACAAGCATTGTGGTAAATAGTAATATGAAGATCTGGGATGGATGGGAGTGCAACTTGAAGGTGTGACCAGCACGGTGAAGATGATTGAGGGGAGTCCAGCTGAAAACTTTGACGAGACAAAATCTTGAGCTTTTATGCTGATTTCTGCTGCTACCCGAGTCTGAACATTTGAATTGACTTATGGCAATTCAGATGCAGGCTCCAAGGGATGACATTCTGAGTCAAATTCTGGAGGAATGTATTGGACTCCATCGGCAGACAACACGCTCGGCGGAGAGGTCAAAACAGGTGAAATCATGGCGTTCACCGTGACCATCTGAGTTGTTGAGCAAAATCAGGATGCTTACAAAATTTCCTTTTGGAGACACGTGACTGGCATCACAAAAACATCACAGGCTTTCTAAAGATCATACAAAGCTTTACAAACCATTTAAAATAACCAAAGACAACAAATTTTAGCAAGCCTCTTATAAATGTTTATAAACCGAGGCCAGTTTGGGAAAACAAAGTAATTTACATAAATTTGTTGTTACTTGAGGCACAATACCATATCGTACTATTTTGTCCAAGCAACTCAGCATAACAGTGTCGGCCATAGCAACTAAAATATCACATGTGTTACATTGAACAAAGGTTCTGGCAAACATCACAGATGCTCTAGTCACTACAGTGCGCTGTAATCACTGTTTATTTTCATCCCGAGCACCAGATTTGCTCTTTCTACCCACTCAAACATATTATCTGTAACTGCAGCAATGTTAGCAAGCATGCACCCATTCACAAGGCCAGCACATTATTGTCACATTTGCAGTCCATGCCTACAAGGTATCTACTCCAAAATCCTGGTCTATTGTTTACTTACTCCCATCTCAAATAGATCATTCGAGACTTTGTCATTCATGGCTTCAATCTACCTACTCTCAACCCTGGCCTATTGTTTACTTACTCCCATCTCAAATAGATCATTCGAGACTTTGGCATCCGTGGGTTCGATCTACCTATTCCCAATCCCAGCCTATTATTTACTTACTCCCATCTCAAATAGATCATTCGAGATTTCATGGGTATGAACATATTCCCAACCCTGGCCTATTATTTACTGATTGTTTGGGATGTACTCATTTTTAGAGCCTAAGGATAGGAGGGCGTTCCATGAAGACCATTCAGATAATAGTAATTAATCATTCATTTCGCAATTTCAATAGTTGTCACAAGTAAGTATCAATTTACAATGTTGGCCATAGCATTTTCCTTCGCAGTGCGCTGTGAAGTGAGTCTGTTAACCAATGAATTAGGTCCAGCCTCTGTTGTCATTGTCCTTTGGTTTGTCCTTCAAAAGACTTGCCTGTATTGAAAAGTATCAGAGAGAGACATACACAGATTCAAAAGAAATCTTACTTATTCCACCAGTGCAGAAGCTTAGCTGCATTAGTTTGCGCAATTGGACCTGGCGTGATTTCGAAGTAGTCAACTACAGCATTATAGAAGTCACGATGGTTGAAGTCGATGTCGACTTCATTCCATGAACTTAAACTTGAAAGTGCGAAGCGGACCTGCATATAAAAAAGGTTAGCTTGCAAGAAATCAGATGCTGTCAGGACATATGTACCTGTACAGCTATGTATGCGATCAATCTCGGAGTGACTTCCCTCAACTGCACCAGCGTCGCAACATTCAACTTCTTGGCTACCCCCGTCCTAAGTCTTTTTGCTGCAGGAGCCGATTCGGCGGTATCATTTTCGTTAACAGAGGTAGGCGACGTGAAAATATGCTTATATGCCTGTCCATTATCAATAGTAGGCTCATGATCATTCATGGAGAGCGGACAAACCTTTACTAGCAAAGGACTTCAGAGGAGTCCTTTCTCCATGTCATTTGCATGGGCTTCGAAGTTAGCGTAAACGAAATGTGGCCAGGAGTGAGCAGTGACTGCATACTCCAGGTCACCATCACAGATTTTTGCTCGAACACTGCAAGTTATATGAGATTCATCAATGGTAAGTTACTGTATTTACTTACCTCAGATCTGACCAGTCAAATTCAACAGGACATAATAATTTCCCACAGTGGTCATGATCAAGCCCACAGCCCGCTTTATGTTTTAACTCAAGTCGCCGGGTACTCATACCGAAAATTTTGTGTACCCATTCAACAACCACTATCTTCAAGCTCGATGTGTCGTCACCTCTTGCCATGTCAGATCCTTTCACAATCTGTGGACTGGAATCAGGCTCCCTATTCAATGTGAGTGAAAAAACACACATACATTTTTAAAAAAGTATTGCAAGTCCTCACCACGTTCCACAGTTGCCTTGACTGATGGAACATAGAGAAGGAGTTGCTGGTAGCCCTGGAAAAGTCGCTCCTGTCTGAATAAAAGCCATGTACGTCTTCCAGCTTCTTGTAACTAGCTGGCTTTACTCACTCAATTGTGTTTTCCATATGTCCATCTGGTGCTTGTCCTCCGCCCAACTCCAACTCCAGTTCGAGCATTGAGCGGCGATCATTCTCATCGACCATAGTGCGAGCAGAATCAAAAAAGCTAACAAGTCGTCGAATCAGACGACCTGCGTATATCTGGGTATGGGCAATGCTGGTACACAAGTAAGTTCATGACTAGTTGCATGTACAGGCCAAAAACTGACTTTTTAGGTCTTGGTGTGGTAGCAACCGCGAGTTGTTCTTCAAGGACTTCACAGCGGCGCTTCAGAATATTAACAGTGTCATTGCTTTGTGAGGCAGACATCTTGACAAGGAGGTGGTTTGAGAGATCAAACAGGAATGAGAACATGGATGTAGACTGGCATATCGCGCAATGAGACAGGTATAAGTAGTAGTCATACCGTTGATGAATTCATTTATAGCGATAATTAATTGTTATTATGAATTCATTGTTGTTTCATGGATTCATCGTTGTTTTGTTCAATGGTCTATGAATTCATTTGCGTTTACAAATTCATCCTCCCATATAAGAAATTCCATAAATACTTATTGCGGAATGGTATACGCGCCCCGAGAGGGTGTGTCAATCACCACAGCGCCAGCCAAGCCGTACTGCCAGTGAGTCTTCGAGCATTTCAGCACATACACTGGGTTTCTGTGAGGGTGATACTTCTAGTACTATCCCTTTGAACGATCCAACTAGAGCCTGACATTGGTGCAGCGTAGCATGTATAGCACAGCTGGAAATCACAGTCAGTGTTTACACCATCAAAATGTAGAATTAGTGGCGTATACCGTCAAGGAAACTGACATTTGTTTCGAAAAATCCCATATGTCTAGTAGGACAGCGCTAC
The DNA here is from genome assembly GCA_003314045.1 of Hygrophorus pudorinus. Lineage (NCBI taxonomy): Eukaryota > Fungi > Basidiomycota > Agaricomycetes > Agaricales > Hygrophoraceae > Hygrophorus > Hygrophorus pudorinus. Next base: position 5,956 of record QLPF01003288.1, read on the forward strand.
CGAGCACCAGGTTGAGCGCTACCCCTGGAATGGACTGCGAAACAGGTTCAGCAGATCTCAATAAACTATAGAAAAATTTGTATTGCACGTACATTGCTTTGGCCTGCTCCTAGCATGTCCTCTACACCAGCACCTACTGGTCTCAACTTGGGCGACATCATGCCCTATGCTATCGCCGACTCCTCCCAACCGTTTAATGGTCACAACCAACTCGAGGCACCATTCCTCAAATATGACTTATTAGCCATATTTGAAGCAACACTTAGAAATCAAGACAAGTACTCAACTCCAACCCTTTACACTGGCAATACAGTCTACCAGGAGGTCAATCCAATTGTAACAAAAGGCGAAGTGACGACGTGCAACGAGATAGTGAGGGGAAGCAGTGGAGGGACAAGTATCAGTCTGTTTGTGGGAGGAGCAAGCCATTCCGACACCCTGAGCGACTCTGTCATTCAGAACCAGAGGCTTGTCCAGAACCAAATGGTTGCAAAGAGCGAGAACGATGCACCCGGTGGGACAATTGTTCAGGGCAAGACACTCGTTCTAAACAAGTGCCTCAATCAGAGCGAGACTCATGCTGTACAGGACACGAATTCCGCCCATGTCACAATTCCTGTGCTTGTGCATCGAAAAGGTTCTGTCAAAAAAGATACACGCTCACTTATGGTACGACAACCTGGAAATACAACCAGTTTGAACTGTTACTGAACCGTGTATAGGTGATTGTCAGAGATGCGGCACTTTCGCTCGTAGGAGCCAAGCTCCACCCAATCGTCCATCGAGAAAATAAGATCAAGCAGATAAAGAGAGGGAAATCGTTCATCCTACCTGAGAGTGGAGCTTGTGACCAGGTTGACGAGAGCAGCAATCCACTATTTACTCCAAACTGGTCTAAACCAGCAGCGCATCCTGATAACCAAAAATTCTTTGAAGCACTCACTTCCATTGTTTCTGCCATTCCGGTATGTCCTTCATTGGGCTGTCAATTTTCCATGTTGACCACCAGACTCATAGACAGTTAGCAAAGCCGGTTACAGCCGCGAGTTGATTCAGAGAATGGCTAAAACTTCCTTCCAGACAATGCGTAACAACTTTCGCACTTAGGAAAGAGCTCAGATGCAAAATGGTGAATTGGGCAAGGAGAATGCTCAACTCGATTGATCACTGTCTCAACATCGTAGTACTATACGTCCAGTAGTCAAATTTTCACACACATAAACAAATATTGATCTAGAGCGCTTGTAAAGGTAACAAAGAATCAAAAGTATAATGCTTGCCGCGGTCAGCACAAGGAGAAGGCTCAGCATTGGCGTGTCTAAAGTGTGAGTTTCATCGGCAAGACCAGCCCCGTTTAGGGTTTTCTGGAGGGGAAGGAGCCTTAGTTGATTCCGGTGTATTTGGGTTAGTGATCACTGACGACTCGGGAGCAGAGGTTCCTGCTTGCACAAAGATCAGCTGCACCCTGCTAGTCAAACAAACATGGCAACTCACAGCTACAGCAACTGCCCAAACTGTAATGTCCACTGCCAATCGTGTCTAAATCGACTCAGCAAGCCTTTCGTGGTAGGGAAAGTGAATTGAAACATACCACAACTCGATTATCTTGCCACAACGAAAGCGCGTAGAATACTTCTGCCATTGCCCCTCGAGGCTGTCTAAATAAGAGAGGCCGGCCCACTGGCAGTAGCTGAGTCCATTCAGGTGTGCAAACATCCGACTCGTCTATATCGGTCTGATATGTCGCCAGAGTCACAGATGGGCTGCGATGAAACGCCCTATCGATCTGGGAGTTTTTTGGGAGGTCGGCGGTAAGGAAAAGGGTGTAGATTTTGATACGGTTATGATAAATGTCATCTATGGTCTAATGGAGGAAGGCTTATCAGCTATCAAGATGTCATCAAGGGATGTATGACTTGCCTCGTTTTCAAGAAGAATAACAGAACATAACACTTGATCAGATGGGACATCTGACAGACCTAAATAACCTGGTACCATAACATCCATCTTCAACGCATCAGATTTGTTGGCGTTCAGCCATTTGTCTATCGCTGAATATGTAAATGGCTGATCTGGATGTGGTGGATGACTCGGAAAAGCCCGGGGGACAGGCAAGTAAGTTTGGTGAAAGTACATTGGTTGCATTACTAAAATTGAGAACACTCTCGGAATTAACACTTATGTTAAATAGGAAGACAATATGAAGAATTTATGGTACATCGGAAACGTTTGTCGAATGAATTCATTGAGGTAAGATATAATGAATTCTTGCTGTCGCCGTCTTCAACTTGTACCTGACAGATGAATTCATGCTACTATACTGTATAGCATTCAAGTCGGCGCCTCTGGGTCCACTGAGCTTCCCACTCTGAACATACCTTTTCATGCGGCCGAAAGCTTTATTTTGTTGGTGTGCTTCACGCTGTTTGTGATGTCATTGGTGTGTAGTAAAAAGTGTGGGCAAGTGTTTGATACACGGGGAGGTCTTTCGAATCACCAGAACATATGTCTTCGATTCAAGGAGTCGGAGGCAGCATTATTGGAGCATCGAAAGCGAATATTAGATCATAAACGGAGTCAAAGGCAGGGCAAACTCAAGGAAGCATCATCAGTACGTTCCTACAGTTTGATGATGATATGTTCACTTAAATAGTTTTCCGTAGGTTACAACACTGGTGGCCAAATCATATTTCACACCGAGGCAGGGTGGTTGCAACAATGATGACATTGAAATGGACGACACATACCGTGCACCTCCACCTTCCCCGCCATTGCCACCACCCTTTGCACCCGCAGCCCTCACTCCAACAGGAGGCCCAAACGAACATATCGCCTCCCTAAAAGGTACCAAGATTTACCGCCAGAAGGTCCTACACCCATTCCAGCAGCAACCATTCCATCCACTCCGTCAGTAGTCATCCCAGCCATCACAACTGATCTGCCAGAAGCCATTACAATCACTCCACTGGAAGATGTTGGAACCATTCGAGCCGTTATTGGTCGCATCCAAAAAGCTCTTCATACTGGATTGAACCGCTTCAGCCTGCTACGAGAATACCCTTACCGACCGTCTTACGACCCAGACTCATTTGTGCCCCAAGAGTATCTATCAGACTGTCCTTCGTCAAATCGATCGGACACAGTTAATGTGCTGGAGATACATATACCCAATAAGGAGCAGGAGGAGAAAAACCCGCCCTGGCCATTCACAAATATAGGCTGATGGAGTGGGCGACCACTGGCAGTAGCCAGAAGTCTGAGATTGAGCTGAACCGTTTAGCAAAGGAGGTTATTTCCGCACCAGACTTCAATCTGGCCGACCTTTTGGGTTTCAATGCTCGCCACGAGCACAAGCGCTTTGACCTGTCGGAACATCCAAAGGGCAAACCTTTCTTGGGCGACGACTGGGAGGAGAAGCCTGTAGAAATAAGCATCCCTACCAATGTCAGGGATGCTAGAGGGAATGGTCGTAAATTCACTGTATCTAACCTCCACTACCGCTCACTCCTACATGTTATCAAAACTGTGCTCAAAGACACGACAGCTTGCTATTTTCATTTCTCACCTTTCAAACGGTTCTGGACAACGCCTTCCGGCACTGAAGAACAGTGTTTCGATGAAGTCTACACTTCGGATCAATTCCTGGACGCAAACGAGAAGTTGCAACAACAACCTAATGAACCAGGATGTAAACTCAAGAAGGTAGTGCTAGGCTTGATGTTCTGGTCTGACTCCACACACCTGACTAGCTTCGGGACCGCCAAAGTATGGCCACTATATCTCTATTTTGCTAACATGTCGAAATATTTTTGAGGCAAACCCAATTTTGGAGCTTGTCATCATGTCACATACATCTCTGCTGTGAGTGTCAATCATTGATTTTGCTATGTCACATCATATTGACCTTATATGTGTGGCCTGCTAGTTACCTGATTGCATCCGTGACATCCTTTCAGGCCTCAGTCAGACGGACATAGTCCTAACCCACTGTTGTCGGGAGCTCTTCCAGAAGGTGTGGGACATCCTTCTTGACAACAAATTTATGGCTGCATACAAGCATGGGTTCATTATTGCTTGCCTGGATGGTATAGCACATCATTTTTTCCTGTGAGTATTCACATACTCTGCTGATTATCCCGAGAAGTGAGTGTTTTACTTTGGTTTTACTTTCTGTCAGCACAAGATCTATGTTGACTTTTACCATGGACAAAGTTCTTATTGCTGCTATTTGAGACAAAGGGCTCTGCTCTTGCCCGCATTGTTTGATACCCAAGGCAAAAGCAGACAAAATTGGGTACTTGCAAGATTCCAGAGATAAGATTAAAAAGGCATGTTCACACAGCCACGATCTGATAACATGAGCTTGTGATTTTATTTACAAACTTGGATACAGAGTTACAAGTACGGTGGTTGACTGCCTTCTAAAGCCCACATCGTTGGTCCCAACATATGTGGGTTGTGTTTCTATATCTTGTAGTCTCGGCTGAAGCCAATATTACAGAATACCTTTGGTGAGAAGCTGGGGTCTTTTGGATTCAACCCATATGTGATGCTCGTTGTAGACTTGCTGCACGAGTTCGAGTTGGGAGTATGGAAAGTAATATTTATTCATATTGTACGACTTCTGCATGCTGCAGCTCCTGCAGCTCGTCTGGTGATGGAATTTGACTAGAGGTACAGCCTAACACATACTCTTTTTTGGCAGTCTGACCGTCCTGAAACCTCAGGTTCCGACAGGTTCCAACTTTTGGTCGTGGCACCATCCGCTGTTTCAGTACGAATGCTTCCGAAATGAAAAAGCTAGCAGCAAGGGATTTTGAGGATTTGTTACAAGTAAATCTCTAACTTTGTTCAGTTGAGTGCTCAGCGTCTCAGAATTTTAATAGTGTGCCATTCCCGTCATCGAGGGCCTTCTCCTGGAACCTCACAATGAAATAATGCTGACTTTACTCTACCGACTTGCGGAATGGCACGCGCTGGCCAAATTACGCATGCATACAGATTCAACACTCCAACTTTTGGACTCCATCACAGCTTCGCTCGGTCGTGAATTAAGAAGATTTCGGGATGTTGTTTGTGTGGCATTCGAGACTGTGGAATTGGAGAAAGAAAAGAACGCTCGTATCCGGTGACAGGACAGGCATAAAGCGAAAAACAGACCATCTGCCGACACGACCCCTAGCATGGGGACCATCAATGTCCAACACCCCTCCGTGTCTACCCAACCTCCCAACCCAACATCTAAACCTTCTGAAAAGCCAACGAAGAAAAAGAAAACCCTAAATATGGCAACATACAAATTCCATGCATTGGCAGATTATGTGAGAACCATATGGATGTTTGGGACCACAGATTCATACTCCACTCAAACGGCAGGCTTTTTTCCTTCTTATCCTCCACTCGAGAATAACTTGAAGTTTATCTGTAGGGAGAGCTGGAGCATCGTCATGTGAAGCGACTATATGGAAAGACAAACAAGAGAGATGCCATTCGACAAATAACCTGACATGAACGACGTGAAACACGTCTTCTTCGCGCACAAAGATCAGGCTCCATATCAAAAGCAGGAGCATCTCATCCACACCACAATTTGTTCTCTGACAACGATCATTTGCTTTGTGATAATGTTGAGATACATCACTACATATCCGATAGCCGAAAACACCATCAAGACACCTTTTCTTTTACTAAAGTTTCCCCAGATGACCCTGCAACGACCGTATGTGTTATCTTTCAAATTTTTACTAATACATTCTGAGCTACAAGTCGGCGGTTTTCAGAACTTCATGCCCAAGTTGAAAGACCACCTTCTTTGATGTTTGCTCAATTTGGACTATGACGGCGATGAGGAAACCTTCACGGATGCTGATCGAAACACAGTACATATTATCAACAATCGTATCTACTCGACCAAAATCTTGCGCGTTAATTTTACAACTTACGATGTCAGACGTGATCAAGATTCAATGAACCCACATACTCACTGTGACGTTGTGGTAGCGTCTCGGGAGGATTCAATTAATGGTCACCCGTTCTGGTATGCTTGGGTTCTGGGCGTATTCCATGCTCAAGTTTGCCATACGGGGCCTCTTACCAAGAATCACTCCATACAACAGATGGAATTTCTTTGGGTGCGATGGTTTGGGATGGTGGAAGGGCATCGGTACGGTGCAAAACATGCACGATTGCCAAAGGTAGGCTTCCTGGAAGAAACCGACACATCAGCGTTTGGCTTCCTCGACCCATCTCTGGTCATCCGGGGATGCCACCTCATTCCGGTGTTTGCTGATGGTCGCACACAATATTTACTCACAACAAAAACATCACTTGGTCGACCTATCGGAGAAACAGACGACTGGGCTGCGTTCTATGTCATGATGTCGGTCTTTGAAACTCTACTGAGATCTGCGTACTAAAAGATACTACATAGTTTTTCAGATCGTGACCTTTTCATGCGTTTCCTGGGAGGAGGAGTGGGTCACGCAGAAGGTTCTCCTCAGCCAAAATCAACTGATAATGCTTACATGGACTGGGCCGATGACTGCGATGGGGAGGACATTACAGGTGAGGATGTTGCCGTTCAGGATGAGGTGGATGATGCAATGCAGGGGCAAGAGTCCGGCTGTGATTCGGATGGTAGCCAAACGGACAGCGACGGTGATGATGGAGGGATTGATATGGAGGAAGATTCGGAAGATGACACTGATGATGAAGGTTTCGCGCAATATTAATGCTATGTTACCGATATCAACCGAAGTTTCACGAAAATGGTCGTCTCCTGCAATCTGTCCCCAATATATGCATGTCCCGCCGCTCACCCGCAATGCCGTGACCGCTGTGTACACCTGTTTCGACTACCATTCTGTATGTTAGACGCTATTAAAGTATTATGTTGAGGACTTGGGACGTGAAGGAACAGTTGCGTACTCTTAGAGGCGAGGACAAACCTTGGTTGGGCTTTGAATACCGAATTCAGTTATTACAGGCGTGTTGGATTGCTCATCCAATCCTTCCGTTGCTTACCAGAGCCAACTCAAAATATGTGAATGTGCCAAAGTAAAGGACTTTTTATTAACCATTACCTAAATGATAGACCTTTTCGACCGTCGGTATAAAATCATCCAAAGCAATAAATGTGTGAATAAATATGCCACGTGTTCAGAAAGAGTGGCTGTTTAACCAATGAAACGGGTGTTTTGCTGATGAAGTCGCTTCACTTCTCGTCACAACCGACGCATATTTTTATTTATAGACGTCATTTGCCGCCTCCCCGCACGAACTTCGAGAAGCTTGCTGAAGCGCAAGGGTTTGATTTTGGATGTTTCGAGCTCGGGAGCATTAGCCGCTTCCCTGGACAAGTGTATCATATGTCTCTCCTTTTTTCCATACCTATTCAGCTGAACGGCCGACAGGATGCAAACGAACCGGCATTCAATAGTTTGGTACGCATCATGGCGACACGGTGTATGCTCTCCGCCGAATACTTCTGCTCTGGTAGCGTCGCTCGCGATGCGTTTGGGCATTACGGGCTGGCGACTCCTATATACCCTCATTTCACCAGTCCTATCAGACGATATGCGGGTGAGTAGATTTTTACGTTCCCCCAATGCAATGTTTGACTGGCACCATGCAGATGTCCTCACACACCGTCAGCTTTCGGCGGCCATTGGGTGCTCTAGCCTGCACGCCACCCTTCACTCAAAACCCCACGTCGAACGGGTAATGGACGTCGTCAATCGGCGGCACCAGATGGCTCAGATGGCGGGACGTGCCAGCGTTGAGTTTTATGTCGGTTTGGCTCTGAAAGCTCGTG
>QLPF01003290.1:0-12817 GCA_003314045.1 Hygrophorus pudorinus
TAGAGTTAAACACAAATTCTATGGATGGCACCTTGTCATTCCAATCGGTTTGATTATCGTTTACAAAGGCGCAGAGTGCCTGATTAATTGAACGTATTGAATGTTCCGTAGCACCATCCATTTGAGGATGGAATGCTGTTGACATTAATAGTTTTCCACCAGTAATACAGTGTAATTCTTTCCAAAATTTGGAAGTAAACTTAGAGTCTCTGTTGGAGACTATTGATTCCAGCAATCCGTGTAAACGGACTATTTCTCTATAGTAGAGCTCAGCTACTTCCATAGCTTTTACTGTGATAATGGTAGCTATCAAATGTAGCATGGAAGTTAATCGGCATATGACTACCATTATGTAGTCGTATCCGTTACTTTCAGGGAGCGATCCCATAAAGTCAATGCCTACTGAGGCCCATGGCCGATTAGGAATGATGTGGATTGCAAAAGAGCGACATGGGCGTTGCATGGAGCACTCTGTGCACTGTGCAACACGTGCGTTCATTGAAGCAGTCGCCCCAACACCTGTCCACAAAATCAGTCGTGGGGTTGGTGACTTGTAAGCTGACATAAGATTTATGTGTACTTATCTGAGGGCTGGGTACCTAAAGTTGGCAAGGTCACAGAACTTTTCGAAAATTTCTTGAGCGATAAGCTTTTGGATCAAGAATTGAACACAAAATCAGACCTGAGCCTGCTCGGCAATAGTAGTGGGGTCGGTGACTTCTAAGGTGACATAAATTTTATGTGTACTTATCCGAGGGCTGTGTACCCAAGGTCATGGAACTTTTTGAAAATTTCTTGAGTGACAAGCTTTTGGATCAAGAATCAAAAACAAAATCAGACCTGAGCCTGCTCAGCAACGGTAAAGGCTGCTTGAAACCTCACCTTTTTTTTACTGACTATGTGCTGAAATCGCCATTGTGAACACGAGGCTGCCGAGCGATTCGTAAGAGCCCGTTCGGTGGCGCACAAGTTGGCCACTTTGAAAAAGTTGTGTGGCTGCCACCAATATGCCAGTACTGAGTTTGAATCAGTATTGAGTATAGAGTTAGCAATGGGATAGCAATAATAATGATATTAATGTGCAGCGATACAGCACCGAAACATCGTGTAAAGGCTTAGGCCCTTGCTGCCACCATTACATTGTTAGTCGCTCGGTTTGCCATTCTTGTCATGTCAATGACTCAGACAACACCAGCAACGGAGAAGGCAATCTGGAACAACATGGAGACAACTGCTCTCATCGACTTCCTTCTTGAACACAAGGTGGAGGGCGATGGAATGAATTTTAAGAGTTCGTCCTTCAATGCAGCTGTGATTTCCATCGTGCCCCTCAAGACACAGGGACCAGCCAAAACCAGCAAGATGTATGAGACTAAATAGCAGGGGGTATGTATTCTACATATCTCCATTATTGTACTTAATTTGATTATAATTTCCACAGATAAAGGCCACATACAATGCCATCATGGCATTTAGAGGGCAGTCAGGAATGTGGGATAATGAGCAGGGAGCCGGCATAGATGAGTTATCAGTGAGTGTCTGGACACAATATCTGACTGTCAAGGTGTGCAACAATTTCACAATCACTCAATATACAATTCATATGTTTCATTTTAGTCTCATGCACTGATGTGCCCTTTCCGAAACAGCAGGTGGGTCTATTATGACAGGGTAGAGAGGTTCGTGCTGGGCTATGCCAAAGGAGTGGTCACCCACAACCCAACCGTGACCAAAAAATTGCTGCATGCCAAGGCAACCACAAGTGCCACCAGGAATGACATCATAGGCTCAGAGGCCGCAGAGGGCACCACCATAACAGATGTCGAGAGTACCTGAATGGATGTGGACTCCACCTTCCCTCTTCCCGCCAGATCTAGCCCCACATCTGAGTCAGTTTCAATGACTAAAAGCAAAAGCAAGCGGAAATTCTCAGCTCTAGGTGACTCCTTGACATCCATCAACATATCCGTCACCAGCACTGGCACTTCCATCATATCAAGCGACAAAAAAGCCAAGTCTGAGCCGAAGAGTGGACAAGGTTTCGAATGCAGTCACTATCAACAACATGCAAGGGTCGATCAATCGTCTCACCGATGCTTTCGAAAAAGCTATGCTCCCCCCTGAAGAGACTGCAGTTGGATGAAAGGGTGATGCACTCACACTTTTGCAATCATGAGATGACGGCTTCACAGTAGGTGAAAAGATTTTGTTTGTAGGTCTATTTGGACAGAAGCAGGACCTCACCAACATGTATCTATCCCTCACTGATGCAGATATTAGAAAGTGCTGGATGTGTAGCTTGTTGGACAAAGCACATGACCATAGTATGTAATTGCCTCATCTTTCTGTATCTCTGAGTTGTTGCTTGTTGTTTTGTACCCAGTTGGTGAGTTTTCACATGTACCTTGTAGTTTTGTATATTCCATGTTCACCCCCCCTCTTCCAATTCTCAAATATTGCAAAAGTATCATGTCATTCATTTCCGAGCTACTAGTACACGCGAGAACACATCAGGACTACATGAAAAGAAAATTGAGAACATATTGTTACCCCCTGCGTGCCCTCCCACTCTCTGAGCCATACTCACCCATTGCAGTCACCATCATCATCAATAGTATTGTCAGTGGTGTTGTCCTCAACACTTGTATTGCTATCCTCATCATTATCAAGACCCATCTCCATACGCCTGACCTGATAATCTGCCCACATCTTTGTAGCAATCTCATCCCACCTGTCATCCACATCCCCCTGCTGCCCTGCACCAGCTGCCACACCATGATCTCCCTCATATTCAGCATCATGATTGAGTTGGACTTGAGTAGTAGATAAGTGAGGGTCCATAGAATTATCGTGCTCACAGATGAAGTTGTGTATGGCACACATTGCAACAGGGATTCGCACCTGCATGTTGAGGTTAGTGATGCCGAAGTTTGGTTCAGGTCCGGTTTGGGCCCTTTTGGCCGAACCCTGAACCAGACTGTCGGTTCAGTTCAATCTAGAGGCCGAACGCAGACCGAACCACTTCCGAACTGTTCGGAACGGTCCAGTTTGAGGTTCAAACTGGGTTCGGCTCTGAACCTATACTATTTTGTCAGTTTGTTGTCACAACAAGTTCTAACCACCACCAGCTAGTATTAAAATATACTAAGAAGAGTGAGACACACTATCAAATAGCCTAGTGCAATTTCTATAGGTGTTTGACCCAATAAATGCACAAGTACCCCCCAAAAGTGTCAATTTTGAGTTCATGAAATTAGGCCAAGTTGATGTATCAAAATTTTAGCTAATATACATAGTATTAGACATCCATAAGGCTAAATCCAATATACATGTAATTGACCAAGTTATAGCAACTTTAGTACTAGACTCAAAATTCAGACATATTAAATATCACTCACTGGTGGTGACACTCATAGTGGCAAAAGTATATCAATATACAGTCCTTATTGACCCCAAAAATCATTTTTAAGTCCAAAAAAGTCACCCAAAATTTGCTTTAGGTTCAGGTTCGAACCGAGTTCAGGTAACCTGGGATTGCCTGAACCCCAAACTGAACTTCCGGTCCAGTTTGGGCTTTACCCTGAACCTGAACCGAACTTCTGGTCCGGTTCAGGTTCTAGTGCTCCCAAAGTTCAGTTTGGTCTGGTTTGAGCACTTTTTGGCTGAACCTGAACCTGAACCCAGGGTTTGGTTCCAGGATTTCCCAAACCGGAACCGAAACTGATTGAAACTATTTCGGTTTCTCAATATGGGCTGAAACTGGGTTTGAAACCGCTTGAAACCGCTTTTATGTCCTAATTAGGAAATTACTTAAATATTAATTATTGAAAATTCATTTTGCCTCATCCGATTGAGCATGCACGTCAATTGACATGCTGCACATGCTTGTTGGGCTAGCTATAAGTTTTGAATACATATAATTTTTCTTTACTACTGTCACCTCATAATAAATGTTATACCATAAAATCATATTTTTATGACTACTTAGAGGTTTTAATATACATAATGTACCAAGGCTATATCTAATCAATACATGATAATAAAAGAATACTATGTGCTGGTGGTCCAGAAAAAAAGGTATAATTAATATAGGTAGTGGGCAAGAGGAGGTGGTGGTGACGTGGCGTCATTGTCGAGAGTAGGAGGTGGTGGTGGTGATGCAGCGGGGTGGTGGTAGTGGTGGTATGGTGCCAGTGGGGTGCCACGTCGCCTCCATCTTGTGTTTGTGTGAGGGAGGTGCAGGTGGTGGTGGTGGTGAAGGTGGTGATGGTGGGGTGCGTTCACACTTGTTGTACGAAAAATGAGATTTAACTAAAGAAAAATAACTTTTTTGTGCTTACTTGGGGTGTTGGTGGGCTGGGAAGAGGTGGTGGTGGGTGGAAGGAGGTGGTGGTGGGGCGCGTTTGCACTCTTCGTACGAAAAATAAGCTATAATTGAAGGAAATATATTTATTTGACTTACTTGGGGTGGACCAGGAAGTGGTGGTGGTGTGAGGTAGATGAAGAAAACACACGAAGTTTATTTGTCATGTCACATGACACACTGTTGGGGAAAAGTGAACGGAAATACATGAAATAAAATAAAATAAAATGCAATAAAATCTGGAAGAAATACCTATGGGTTCGCGGTTTGAACCGCATTTAGGAGTTTGAACCGCATTTAGGACCGTTCAAAGATTTGTGGCCACCTGAACTGCAAACCGGACTTGCCATTGCGGTTCACCAAATCTGGAACTGAAACTGAAACCGGCGGTTCGGTTCCAGTTTAAACTGAAACCGGCGGTTCGGTTCCAGTTTAAACTGAGTTCAGATCGGTTCCGAACTGAACTTTGGGAGCACTATCAGGTTCAAACCGGGTTCGGCTCCAGTTCGAACTGAACTTCGGCATCACTAGTTGAGGTTGTATTCAAGCGCCACTAGTAGAATGTGGAATCGTTGTTCCAAAACCCCAAAGATCTGTTCAATAACGTTGTGTGCAGATGCATGACGAAGATTGAATAACTCCTCCTTGTTAGCAGGTCTATGACTGATTACTGACTGACTAGTTTGATAAGAATGATTGATAAACATACCTGACACCTGTGCGACCCCATTCAGTCAGGTGATAGTGAACTCCACGGTAGGGAATGAGAAGCTGATCATATATAGGATAGCCAGCATCTGCTAGATAATACTTTCCATCAGGAATGGCAAAGCCATGGGCTCATGCATCCTCATATACACGTGCATCAGTTGCTGACCCCTCCCACCCAGTGAGTGCATATACAAATCACATAGCAAAAGAGCATGCAAAGAGACTGTTGTGGGTGATTTCAGTCTTGCGATTTCGAAATGTTGCCCACATGAATGCCGGCGGCATGCAATGGAAATGGCTTCCATCTAACGCACCAAGGACATCCTTGAAGTAGGGATAGAATTTTGGATTACTACAAATTTCAGGTGGGCACAGATCATCTTGCATTGGTAAGCGGACATATTGGGTGTAAAATGGAGGGGACAAAAAGAAGCAGAGCATCGATCGAAAATGGCTATGGGAGGGCATAAATAATCTGTGCTAGTGTGTGTGTTAGTGTTGGGGAAGTTTGGTTTGGTTTGGTTTGAGCCCATTTTGGCCAAACTGCAAACCGAATGGTTCGGTTTCAGCCTAAATTTCCCAAACCTAAACCAAACCGATCCCAAACCGTTTGAATCAGTTTGGTTCGGTTTAAACTTAGTTTAAACTATTTAAAACCACTTAAGAAATCTTAACAATTAAATGGTTTGGTTTGGTTTACACTCAGTTTAGACCGAGTTTAAACCAAACCAAACTGTTTAATGCAGTTTGGGGTTGTGTTGAACTTAAAGTTTTGAAGTATACTTTGATATCCAGCAGACAAACTGAATTTAAAACCAAACCAAACTGTTTAAAGTGGTTTGAGATCACCTTGAACTTGGAGTTTGGAAGTCAACTTGTCTTGGGATGTCTTAAATAGTGTGACAACAGTTTAAACTGAGTTTAAAACCAAGTTTGAAACAAGTTTGAAGTCTTGTTGTTAGTGTATTGTGTTATTTTTTTCATATTACAGGCTAGTTAGATCTTTCAAGAAGAATATTTTTTTGGCAGTTTGGTTTGGTTTAAACTGAGTTTGAGATGGTTTGGGAATTTTCAAAATGGCCAAACTGGAAACCAAACCATTTAGTTTTTTCCAGATTTTCCCAAACCTAAACCAAACTGCACAGTTTGGTTTGAGTTTAAACTAAGTTTGGAACAGTTTGGAACCAAACTTCCCCAACACTAGTGTGTGTGCGTGGGTATTACACACTGTGAAATTGTGTCATTGGACCTCTGAAAGTGTTTGCCAAGATGTTGTACCAATAATCCTGTTACAAAGGCATAGAGAAAAATTGCTAGCTGTTCCTCCAAGGAAACATGGCAGGAATTCTTGAGCCCTATAAGTCGCATGGTAGTAATCAGGGCCTCAAAAACATGGTGTCGAACACCTAGTTGAAATAGGATGTGCTTGGGATGGCTGGCAAGGAGTTCCATTACCCAACCTTCACCAGTGAGTATTGATGTATGATACGGTTCCTTACAAAAACTGATTCCACAAGTGATACAGTAGCCATCATGATGATGCTCATGATGAGCCCCATGAAGCAGATAATGCATTGTCGTCGAGTGTGCGGCGGATAGGTGAGGTTATCGTGATCAGCCATATCTAATCTACTCTCCTGAAACGGTATGTATACATGGTATTCAAACTCAGTACCGGCATATCAGCGACAGCCACAGCAACTTTTTCAAAGTGGCCAACTTGGTCATTTCCAGGGGTTTGTAATGGCCCTGTGGTGCAAAGTTGAGCCCAGGGGTTTCCAGTGTTCGAGGTCGGAATATACGCAGGGTTATCACCCATCCTCAAAATCAGTCCCCAAGTACATAGATAGATCATGATGTAACTGCTAACTAGTGGTACAAAATCGAGCTCACCGCTCTCTGGCGCTTGGATCAGACTTGTTAGTTACAATACTAGGCTACTGAATTGAATTATATGATTTTTATATCAGTTAGAGTCATCTTCAGTGAGGTCAATTACTGGCACTTCAGCTCTGAAAAAAAGCGGGCAATCACCAGCCACCAGAGTGTGAAAACACGAAGATGATGTGAAAAAAGATGAGGTGTCTGGCTGGCCTTGAATGGGTGATTGGGGGAGTGCAGATAAAACCTGAGTTTTGATGAGTACTGTGTTACTCTGACAACAGAAAATATGTACGGGTTCAAGAGCCAGCGCCTCCGAGTCATGGTTGGGAAAGTCACAGTTTCCCTTACCCTGGTTGTATTTCGTGACCATCGACAGCAACACATGCTCCAGGACAGGAGCAGGGACCCAAGTTAGATGCCTAGCTTTGGCTGTTGTGGGAACTTTGTCACTGATCCCGATGTTTACCATGCGCATGAGTGTTAGAGTCGAAAAGGCCACACGGTAAAACTTGAGGCCATTTTTGTCTGATTTTGAGGACTGAATTTTGGTAACAGTGGATGGAGCAAAATGGAGTGTGTCATGTTCGTTGTGAGGTTGGGTCTGAGGGTCAACAGCTGGACACTGATTGAAATCGATCAACTTAAACATTGCCGAACATTTACTAAGTGAACACTCACAACACATAGCATTCGTATGCAGACCCCATCCCAAAGAACTGACCTGAATTTTCTTAATACACCTGGAGTAGGCTCCCAACTGAAACACCACTTGCAAATATCAGCAAGCTTGGCAATGTCAGGTTGTCGGGGTTGGAGCCTTGAGAGGTCAGGACCAGCTGTGCCTTCTGACCACAATGTTAGTGGCTTTGTGTAGAGTAAGAGATGTTTTGGATCTGGAAATGAGCCAGGCACGCAGTTTGCCAGAGCCTGAAACTTGTGAGACAGGTGGCCACTGGTGTTTGCTGATAGTTCGGTGCGTAACTGCTCTCGCCATGATACGAGAAACATTTTGAGGTCTTGTAATGTCAGAGTGAGTGCGGCCTGTAAAAGTGAGTCACCTAATCCAGCCCGCACAAGCCCATGGGCAATGGCAACTCCACAATGAGGGAGACCAGCCTAAAATTCCTGTCAGATCTAGAAGATCAAAGGAGGTACGACCTCACAGGGTGATAGTCTCCGCCACTCAGAAGTGCCATGAGTATCAAGCCTCCACGAGACAGAGCGACATTGGTAGTACTGGCAATTGAATGCACAGTGTAGATGGTCACCTTTTCAGTGTTCGTCGCACTCTGGCTTTGCAAAAATGTCACTATGAATCAATTGACTATTATACTGATAATACCCACGTCTGAATGACATGTGTTCCTCCGAATAACAGTGTATCACTGTCATCAGTCAACACTGCATCAACAATGTGTGCTTCATTCAAGCGTGCCAATTCAGCTTCGGCTTCAGCTGGAGCCTGTAAGAAATGTTAACCAATATCTAACTGGGAGATATGACATACACACAGTGTAGTACTCGAAACCAAATGTATCAAGGAGCTCTTGCATGGGTTTTGTCAACCAGTTGGGCTTCTTGATAACATTCATTCCACGTTTTATACAAGGTCATTGCGGGCCGTCAAATACAAAAAGTGGTGTTAAAGGCATCTGGAGAAGATGTGCTAACTTATAGAATATGGTGCGAAGTTCTGGGTTTTCACCAGCCTGTGTGTGGCTAGTACGAAATGCAAATTGTGTCTGCATGAACCAAATGCTGCCAGTATCATACATTCAATATTAATATGGATAACATAGACTCGGAGTTGATCATCACCTAGCATCTACACCGACAATTACAGTCTGCAGCCCATGTCTATTGGGCATAAATCCCTCAGTTACTGCTAACTCAGTCAGATTTCACTCTTGTGCTGCTGGCAACAGAATCTGTGGGTCCGAGTCTATTCAGTAAGAATCCAAGTCTATTCAGATGTTATGAACGTTACGCACATTCCACAGTCCTCTTACACCCATTTGATGTTGCAGTGGTGGAACACAATGCCGACTCCAACTCCTATACAACAACTCAGTAGTCTCACTACATGATCACGAGTGAATCGTACTTGCGCTGAAAGAAATAGGTTGCTTTTGTGTTTAGTGGAGAAAGCCGTAATATGGGGTGTAGTCTGTGTTTGCAGAAGTGTGCGAAACACAGAGGTCAGCTGTGGCGGAAATAAATAAATAATCAATTTTTTTGCCCCGACAACCACAACATTCATGTCAACATTTGAACCAGCTGTAGTTGTTGCGGTTATCAAAAACTCTATCATATCACTGAAGGATAAAAAGGAGTTCGAGACAAAATGGAAAAGCACAGTAAGAAACATATCTTGACACATGTATGCTGATGTGTACCATGATGCAGGTGGATGCACGACTCTGGTCTTGGATAAAGTACAGGACTGGGAATCAAACGGTGGTCACTTCTCAGCTTGAGTGGGAAGCAAACATCGTGGAATATGTCAACTTTTTGTACAAGTCAAAAAACATCATAGAAATTCAAAAACGGATGCATCTCCACCACATTTGCCCAAGGATGTCCCTCTTCTTGGGCCCCGGTTCATTCTGTCATCATACCTACATGTCCAAAAGCATCATCCTACACCCACCATCCAGCCGCAAGTTGTTTACCTCAAGCCCCTGAACAGGACGCAAGCCTCAACAACAGCCGCCCAGGATGCCGAGGTCAAAGAAGCCGTCGTGGGTCCCTGTCCCCGCTGCGAATGACTGGAGCTGCGATGTGTCAGCAACCCGGGGCAGACATGCAAGGCCTGCCACAAGAGCAAGGTCAAATGCCCCCTCTTCCAATGTCAAGTGAAGACGAAGGCCAACCCCCACCGCAGCGTCAGGCCCACCACACCGGCGCAAGCAGCCACCGATGACAAAGACAAGGAGCCGGAGACGTTCGACTTCCCCATTTTTGACGTCGACAGTCCCCCCTCTCCCCTGCGTCCTGGTCAGTTGAGGTCGAAGGCCCGTACACCCAAGTCATTGACGTCTTCTAGTCAGCCCCCCATGACCAAAACACAGGCACCGAGGAAGAAGTCGGCTCAGACGCCTCGGTCAGCCACGCCGGGACCTTCAAAGCGGAAGGCCAAGGCCAAGACGCAGGAGACGCAACAGGACACATCTGGTGAGTTGTACTGATCTTCAAGGTAACTGACACGAATGTCATAGAATTCCACATCATGATGCGGCCGGTGAGTGACTTCGCCCAGTACCTGCATCACTTGTAAGTGAGTTCCATTATATAGGTAAATGAACACTCACTGAAGTTGACCGAACATTACAGTCAATATACCATACTTCTTCAAGTGGTGTACTGTAACACATGAGCTGTTTGACCTAGTGGTTGAAATGCACCCATCGTTGACATCAATTGGGCTGGCGGAGAATATCAAACGTATGAAACGAATCATATCATAAACATAATGAAAAACTGACCGACAGCAGACTTGAAGCTTCATCTTCAATACAAACAGAAGATGATGGAGTATCTAGATTGTTTTGCGAGTAGATGGGTGTCACCGTTGCGAATTCAACCACTAACAGAGTTTTTCGGACCCTATGATGCAGGCGGCTATGCAGATAATTCAATCACACATGATGTGGTCACAGAACTGTGGTTGGAATTTAGTGAACGAACAAGGAAATGTGAATCTGAAAAATATTTGCAAACCCTTACCGGTGAGTTGTCAGGTCATGTTTCCAACAACAGCGGTGAAGCTGATGTTACAACCACAGGAAAATGTCTGTTGCTTGACAACACATTCTGCTCTGCTAGCAAAGCATCAGTGGTGGATACTAAAAAGGTGAGAACAAAGATAATGAAGGGGGGACTACTTAACATCATAAATGAGCGGAACAAAATTGTTTGCTGGGTTTGTCTTGTCATCAGTTTGATGTGTTGAGGGCCTAACACAAGAAACAATTAGCAGCTGTGCCAAAGCGGCTCCGGAGACAAGATGTCAGAAATCCTGGAAGGCTATACACGCTGCTGCGAAGAATTAAATATACCGCCTCCCAAAATGGTTGTTACTGATAAT
The DNA here is from genome assembly GCA_003314045.1 of Hygrophorus pudorinus. Taxonomy (NCBI): domain Eukaryota; kingdom Fungi; phylum Basidiomycota; class Agaricomycetes; order Agaricales; family Hygrophoraceae; genus Hygrophorus; species Hygrophorus pudorinus. The sequence goes on from QLPF01003290.1 coordinate 11,046, forward strand.
TGTTGCCACATCCAGAACACCATCGTGAAGTCACTTCCGAGAATGTTGGTTGTCCTCGATGTGTACCATTTTCTGATGTGGTAAGTCCAAATAGCAAAACAAGAGAGCATAAACTTGGATAGCTGGTAGAACTATTGGGTCTTGCACACCCAATAGAGCCAAGAACTACCCATCTGAATGCGAGAATTATATAAAGAATGAGTGCTTACATACATGAACTAGGTATCTCATTGTGGTTATCAATGGCACCAAGAACCCACATCAGAGTACCGTTGCCAGGGACATCACCGATGCAATCCTGAAAACATGGGCTAGCAAAGGGGTCAGTGCAGTATACTGGACCAAAGAAGAACAAGTGAGTCAACTCACCGCTGCTTTTGACAAATGGGCCCACAAAACAGATGTATGGTCTGCAGCTGCCGTCAAGGTTCGTGGACGTGCCCTATTTTTAATTCCATGACTAAACTAGATGAACAGGTTCATGCAGATCAGCTGCGCCATGTAAAAAAAGGATGCCTCACAAGAACCCGTAATGATATCTCATCCAATGGTAGCCACATTGAGGGGTCACATAAAGGCTGGAATGCAATCCAACGATCGTTCGCAAGCGGGCTGGAAGTCTTCTGCACACTGGGACATGACTTTGTTCTATGACGAAACATTCGTGTTGCCTCAGGGCAGGATCATCGCACCCCATTTATCATGTCTATGCATGGATCACACCACATCCACCTTATCAGCCATGTTGCGGCTGTATGGAACTCATTATTGAAGAAAGAGGGGGGTGCAACAGCAGGAAAACTCTCACCACTTCCAGAGCTGCAGGCTGTGCCAAGCGGCGAGACATTTGGTCTAGTGCAATCAAAACACATGGAGACATTTGGTGGTCTGTAGGAGATTAAAGGCAAAGACGACGAAGAAAACATAATTGACTTATCTGATTTGCAGGATGTGGATGTGGATGATCTTGATGTCAACTCGATCTTGTGGCAGTGTAACGTAGATCCAGCATTGTGTTTTTTGCCTCAACAGGCCGTGAATGGTACTCTATCATCTGGGGGAATCGACAGGCATCGCAGGGGAATCGACATAGTTAATCCTGAGAACACATATGGACCTGTAATGGTGAGTCCAGATATCATTGTAAATTTGATCAGTTTTCTCACAAGAGCGCATGTAGGACCTTACCGTTGATACCATAAATCCTACCGTCAATGCTACAGCTGGTGATGTGAGTTCGAGTTCAAAGCGGAAGCTGGATACAAAATCAGCAATAAGTAGTACCAGAGATGGGACTCCAAAGAAAGCATGTGTGGATCTTGAGGCTGATTTACAAATGGTGAGGTGTCCGAGTCAGGCTACTAACAATTGCAGGATAATCAACTTACCCATTGATATAGACCCCAGATTGCACATGACCACTTGTGGGTCAAAACAGGATCAACACGCTCTTCAAGGTTCAGCAACGGCTTATCTCATTTACTAGTCCCAAGAGTTTTCCGGTGTCTCCCGCTATTCCATCCGAGTCCTCAGCTACCACTGGCATTCCACCTGCAGCTACCTCCCCATCTCCCGATACACCACTGGCATCTGTAGTTCAAGACCTAGTACATGTAAACGCTGTGACTGCAGCACCTCCAGTTTCTCTTGCAGAGCTGCCCAAATTGACACGATCTGAATGCCTATTCTCCACCACCACACACATCGATGCTCGATCTATGTCAATCAAGGATGATGGTGAATTTTATTTGTTCATGGATATGCGTGCTGAG
>QLPF01003305.1:0-13219 GCA_003314045.1 Hygrophorus pudorinus
TGACAGAATTCAACATTATCATCTTCTACCCTTGGGGCTTCCTACTAGTATTAGCAAGCTTCGATGATATCCGTTAAACCGTCATTGGCGAATATATGTTCGCAGAGACACTTGCAGGCCTGTAAAAAAAAGTTGCTGCAAAGCCACGGAAATATACGTTGAAGATCGGGTACAGGTGGAAGCACTTCGATGAACGGAACGCGTTTCGAAATTTCATGGCAGCCGACGCGTCCGGATTGCATTCTGTATCTTCCACGAGGCGCTTTCAAGGAGCATCTTGTTGTTACAATAGTTTCGTGAATGTGGAGATTCTGATCATATGAGCCTTTAGTGTGCGGCCGCCATAGTTAGTGGCTGGAAATATAGGATGTATACAGCAATTATACACTGGTCCCTGTCATCTCTTTGACGTAGCGTATATGTACTCTTGTACCTGTCACAGTCTGTGGACCACAATATGCGAGAGTTGGCTTGACCATCTTCAGTGGAATCAAACGAATGCCGGATGGAAGACAGTTCCGTACGTCGGCCAGCGAAATGAGAGTCGGTGCTGCGTCCGCGCGTTAGCAGGGGTGGGGGGTGTTCCTATCCAATATAGACCCACGTACGATTATATGTCTCGTATGCACTACGATGGCTGTCTCTCCGCTTCGGCTGCCTGCAGCTCATCGATGGGAATGCGTACAAGACGTTGTCCTTCTGGCATAGATGGAGTCGCATTGTCGGTGCTGTCATTTAGCCCAAATTCTGACCGGGAAGCCACTATGAGGCTGTCAGTAGAGCAACGCGTCAAGTTTGAAAGAGATCCTACGGAATAAGTTTAATATCTGAAACATCTTTGGCCACTGCTCGAGGACTTGTCCGTGGACTGAGATAAAATCATACCATGTTAGAAGCTGCACAGTTGTTGTCGCAAAGCCTCACCTTGTCCTGCATCAGCCATGATATTATAATCCTCCCCCAGACCCTCTATTCGCTCAAGAAACAACGAGCTCGCTCTTTCCAGAGCACAAACTGCATCAAACTCCTTCTTCTTTTCGAGTAGCTTCGCTGCTGCCGCTGCATTCGCTGCCTGTGATGATGCTGAGGCGGCGTGGGATGCTCGTACTGAAGCCACGGATGAGCGCATGGCAGTGGCAGTTGTGGCTTGTTGATTTTCTTCCTAAAAAGGTCTGCCACTGGTCCGAACAAAGCGAACCGTTTCCGAATTGGCGGTCACGCAGTCCGGAGGCCTGTCGTAGATGCCTTCGTTTCGTCTCTGTCATTCCATAACCTAGCATGCAAGGTCAAGACTCTGTTCCGCCAGTGTACGAGTCACATCCTCCGGAATGGCTACCAAAGGCACACCAATCCTCAGATCTTGGTATGGGCTCTTTGAATTTGCTTCTGTGCTGAAATTTTAGACTTGAGCCAATGTAGGTTACCCCGGATTTCATCCTCCTCGACCTGGGCAAGATGAAGATGTCCTTTCGGATGCAAATGTGAAAAGCGGGTTTGTGCTTGCTCACTCCATTCCTGTACGTTATCCGATCTTCCAAACATTTTGTAGCTCTGATGAAAAGAATAGGCAGAGACATTCAGTGCTCATGATTCTATAGTAACTGCCTTTGTCAATGGCAGAGGCTTGCTTGACCTCGAAGAACTCATGAATCTCGTTTTCGCTCGACGAGCCGATCAAAATCCGGCAATACCGTGAGTCTCTTCCTGTGACCGTGTCGTCTAGTAAATTCAGCATGTATGTCCTAGACCATCATCCTTTCGGATGCCGTCAAGAGTGACTCCCAATGATGCCAAGCGTCAAGCATGGTTTGCGGATCTTGCAAACCCGGATGTCCCTCTGCACAAATTAGGCAAAAGTGTTCCACATGGAGCAAAGGGAGGGGACCTCTTGGATCTTCTGCAGTCAAACAATGTTGCTATTCCTCGCGCGGTTTGGTTCCTGCGCGTGTTTGGAGCAAATGAGACGGTATGTAACCTGTCATCACGTTACACCTTTTTTTTTTTTTTCCAAACCCACCTTTCAGGCGGGTTTACGAAACAAACCTTCATATAACCCAACGCAATATAGCGTTGAATGGGCTAATGTCGTCACAGGCTATTTGAAAAAACAACTCGGCGATATCGCTTTACCAAGTGCTCCCCGACCTGGGTTGAATATAAAGCAAACGTTCAAAGGCGGTGTCCTTGCCGACGTCAATAACCGAGAACGATGGATATCACGCTTCACATACTGGTATGCTCTTATGCACATTCATCATCCACAACTATTTTGCTGATTGCTAGTTTCAGCTTAAAACTTTTGCGGACTTTTTATTCAGAAGGTCTGGTTGATAATCGCACTTTTCTGCTGTGGCTTGTTCAGCAATTGGGATGTTGTAATCTTGCTCAAGCGGGCTTCGTCACACGGCTGGCGGACGAATATCTTGACGGCGTGCTGGGAAGTCGACCCTTAACTCGGCCGTTCGTTGATGCCTGTCTTGTCAAATTGTCGGAGGTTGTCGCGTTCTATTTAGTCTATAATCTCCTTTATTGACGTTGTGGGCGTGAATAGATACGAACCACTTCGGCCCAAGAATTCCTCACTGACACGGAGACCTTGCTCAAAACTCTTCTTCAAGTTCGTTTGGCTTGGTCTTTATTTTGTATCCATCACTAAGTTGTCTTAGAGAGTATGTCTAGCTATGCCGGATGCGTTTGTCAGTCCTCGGATGTGGATAGCTCATTCTGCCCTCGTCGGCGAAGCTTTGACCGAGACTATTACCCCTTTCTCAGCCGACCAACATATCGAAAAAAACTCTCGTGAGATCCAGCAAACATTGGCGGACGACCTTGCCGACATAAAACAGAGGAATGAATCAATGTTATTTCGGAATTTACCCCCACGAGTCTTGGCCTATCTTGCCTCTGCTGTTTCTGATATCCAGGTAATATCTTGTATCTTCACAATTTTTGTTAATGGACTTATTGACTACTCGTTAGCTCCTAAACTCAATCTCCAGCAGTACAAACATCGACACAGTACATTTTTTCAATGTTGTTCCCGATGATACCGTAGACTTCGTTCGAAAGCTAGACCTGTTCCTCACTTGGAGTGTAACCCCTCTTCAATACGGTGACCATCGACCATTTGCTGCAGTCACCCTTCTCCGGATTTGGCGCGATAAAGCTGGCGAGCGCGCGACGCGACGCGACTGTCCGCCTCCAGATGAATTTTTGCAGGATCAGCTATTTGATTGGCTAGATACTTCGGATGTCGCCGGCGAAGTTGATAATATCCGGGCTGTGTCTTCGCTTTTTGGAAAGTTGGTTAAACATGAATTGTTCTCCTATGCAAGTTATATCCAGCGTCTCATTGCGCGTGGGGAACCAGGGTTGTCGTATGCTGAGGTTCGTGACTTATGTGCACTCCAATTCACAATCACTAACCTTGTCTGAAGGAGCATGGATCACGGCATCGAAATTTCTTGAGATGGATTCCGTTGCAGAAAGCGACATCATCCTTGATAAGCCAGCGCAAAGTGACTTTACACGGGGCCAGAGCTAGGGAAACAGCCGAAGACTTGAATGAACGTGAGATTCGCAAAGAAATCCGCGGCATTCTTCCAGAATTGTTCGGAGGTTGGTGTTCAACTCCTCCATTACGTTGTCTTAGCTCACTTCGGACTACTCGCAGGTGAACCACAGCCTGTCATAAGTTCCACATCGGCTCTTTTGTCCCGCTGCACCACTTTGTTTTCTGCGTCACGATTTGAACAAGTGCGTACGTTTAGGCAGTGGCTTCTTCCAATCCTGCAGAAAAGTGTGATAAAGTGAGCGTTGGCCAACTTGCATAGTTTGTTTTTATCGACCGATACCAGTCAGATACCAGGAAGTCTCAGTCAACCAAGTCTTCTTAAATCTTACAGCGTGTCTGTGGAGCTCATGGTACATACTCAATGTCTTGGTTCCGTGTTGGATGTAAGTTGAAGTGGTAACAATAAATTAGGCCACTCTGACGTGTCAGCTTTCGCAGCTTAGCCTCACGCTGCTAGAACACTCTACTACTACAGATCTGCTGATGGTTGTGATCGAGACCTTCCATCGCCACTTGGACATCTGGGCCTGCATGAATGCTACAAGGATTATCACGTTAGCGCTTTATTCCGCACATCAGTTATGGCGCTCACGAAGTGTACAATCCCGCGCGCTACTAGCTTTGTTAGTGAAGATTGATAATGGTCGCCATCTGGACGCCGTTTCTCGTGAACATGTTGCTGCTGATATTTCTGCCTTTGCACACGTGAGTATTTATTCTGATTACCCATGGGATTCGTTTTTATGTTTAACCCAGGCTTTACAACCCGAGACCGACCACCCCGATCCTGTGCCGTCTGTACTTCCTGAGATTCTCCTGCTCGCTGATGACCCGAACCCAGAGGCATCTTCTCTCCTTGCCAACAGCCTCTGGTATAAATATCGGACGTCGTATGACTGGGGTTGGAAGGTCTGGGACAACACCGTTGCCAGTCTTCGCCAGGTTCCTGTCATGACGTCCGACATGGCCGGCCGTCACGCTTGTGCTTTGCGCTACGGTACTTTCTTACTGCAAGTCGACCAACACCTCCCTGGTGGTTTCGATCATTCAATCCTTCAGTGGTTCCTTGGCCCTGGCAAGAACGAAGTTGTGGCGCTCAGTACGGACGCGTGGGATGTCTTGACTGTTGTGCTGCTGTATCTCTGTGTTCACGGAGCCCTCACGACGACCACGATTCTTCGAGGATTGATTTACCCAGCCTGGCAGCTCGCAGCATCGGCTCCACCAACAGCACAGCCAGAACAGTCTTGGGAGGTCTTCCTGTGTGCTGCCAATAAACTCCTTGAACTTTTAGTGTTGCGGGAAGAGGGTAGCGTCGGTAGTATTCCACCGACAGATCTATTGGACATCCAGCGCATTCGTACTCGCCGGCAAGACGTTTATTGTGAACCACATTTCTCCTTTCTGGTGGCCAACATTCCAACACTTGTCATTATTGAAAAGAACCAGCACGTGTCGGATGATCTCCGCAAATCGGCTATGTCTATTCGATGTGGGTTGTGCGAAACGCGAGAGTTTCGTCAGGCCGCCTATCGAAACTTGGATGGAGTGCGCGAAGCATTTGAGCAGACGTTACAGGCGGGAGCAGACGGGAACCTTGGGGAGCCTTTGATTGATGCGTTACGACTGGTTTTGTCCGACTCTCAAAAAGGTACGAGTTCATTCTTGAATAGACGGCGATTTTGAAGTCATGATTTGACAGATTTTTCTGATGCCGAGTTTTGCAATTGGCGAGACGTGTCATCCATGCTTAGCCCCTGGAAGCTCGCGGCGACCGCCATACACCTTCAATTCATGCTTCGGCAGATGGGCCGAGAAATCTCACAAGAGTCCACCCACGATGCGGCGAGTGACAGTCTCGATAAATTAACCCTTGTCCTTTTCCACCATTCAATCAGCTCGGAGGAAGCCTATTTTGTGGCAGAAATGGCGAGAGGTGTAGAAAGCTCGGTTGCCACCAAGGTATTCATAAATGATTTACGGCCGTTACGGGATCTGATCGTATCTAAGTTCATCAACAACGGTTTGCGATGTATAACCAAGATTCTCAAGGATGCTTACGTTACCCCACAACCTGATAGCTTAGCGGGATGCGTACAACGGGCGGGAGAACTCCTCCGTACTCTCATTCATGTGGCGGAGCCACTACGAGGCGATTCTTCTCTACTTCCCGAGCTTGAAAGCGACATTCAGGAAGAGTTTTTTGATGCGATTTGCGCCAAGTTCGAAGATGTTTGTTCAATGCTCACGGATGATTCGGTTGCCGAAGAAAATATATACCAAGTGACTCGAAGCGCTATATTTTTGGGACGCTTGTTTCAATTCGATCTCGGTTTTCGTGGAGTATGGACGACGAAAACTAAGGCGGCTAGTACTATTGTTTCGTCCGTGTTGTTCCGACTTGCATTAGTGCGTAAGCCATTCATTCCATTAGTATCGGATTGATCAATTTGGAATGGCAGCTCTACGGGGCGGGGAACCATATGGACCCCATTGCATACCCTTTGCTTGTCGATACGCTCTATTATCTTCTGGATGGTGCGTAAGTCTTGTCCCTCGACATCCACTAAATATCTGAAAGTCTATCAGAGATTCCTTCGGACACAAAGACAACTACGTTTGATCCGTTTCGTAACTATCCCCAAACCCCCCTCTCAGAATTACCTTCCGACATGCCGCTGGAGAACAGAGACCAACTTCGGTGGCTTCTTCCTTGGGCACCAACGAACGCCATCGTATCTAATCTGTCGAATGCTTACCGAGACTCCACGGGAAATTTGGTGTATGGTACCCCCGTTCTCAATCGACCCTGGGAATGGATTGAGAATCTTGGTGAACCTTCCACCCTGGACCCCAAGGAAGAAGAGAGGGAAAGGGAAGAAAAAGCGCGTCTGAAAACGAAGTATCTGGTCAAGAACTCTGGATCACTTTCCCTCGACACATTCGGCGCCCGTATAACAGGTGATGGAGTCATTTCGAGAGGAGAAGATGGCAGAGTGGAGGGTAACATTCGATCGTTTGAAGATGGTCTAGCCGCAGACAGCATATTCAAGAGGGACTGGCGGGAGACACGAGTGGAACTCGACGATATGCCATTGCTGAATTGCGGTCGGACGAAAGGTGAAGAACAAGACGAAGTAGGATCTCTGCCGTCATTCGCTAATCAAGGGCGAAACGAACGGAGGTCCATGCGGAGGGCATCTCCAGCCTCTTCTATTCGTTCTCGGGCGTCTGGTTCCGGCTCGCTAAAGCAAAGTCCGGCGCAAATATCACTCAACCGGCTTTCGACTTCCACGGCTAGTGAGCCTATTGACATAGATAGCATTCCTACGACGGATTCGTTATCTAAAAGGACCTCCAAGCGAAAGCTGCCTTCAGTCAGCGATGGCGAAGTCGAAATCATCGAAGGCCCCATTGCCGTACCTCCTCCAAGGACTGTCAAAAAACCAAAACCAAAACCTGCTACGAAACCACGAGCGAAGAAACGCTGACGCGATCTACTTGGGACTCGCTTTTTGATAACGGATATATTTATCATACATTGACATTCGTTATCTGGTTTAGATTGTGTATCACAGAATTGGGGTATGGACAAAATGTGCAGTAGAATTCGAAACTAGCCGTCAATCATATATCTATATTGTTGAAAAAACCCTGCCAAGGGTCCTCCCGCCGTGCACCTGCATCCCGAACTGCTGGCTCCTTCACGGGGCTTGACCGTCCCGTTGCGCCCGCTATGACCCGCACAAGAGATTTCAGAATAAAGTCCTCGGCAGGTTTACTTCGGACTTGCTCGCGGCACGTCGGGCACGTATACCACGGTTCAACTTGTTGATATGCCAGTAGGGTGAGTGCTTCTGCTCGTGCGTAGGCCTGTGTTTGTGGATCGGGGTCAAGCAACTGATGACGTAGATGATCGGGGATGATCATGTCCGCGTCGTAATCTGGATATACCTCCCTATGCTGGTTGAGTGTCGTGTCGAACCAGTCTTCCAGGCAGTCTTGACAAAAAGTATGCCCACACCCCGGCAAGCTGTTCGAATGATTGTGTCAGCTCAAATAGTGTGATTGATATGAACATCCGTCATACATGAATGGCTTCCACAATATGCAGATACATATTTCGCATGTAGCGTGATCGGTTAGTGCCTGCGACATTCGGTGAGCAATGTCACGAAGTAGTACACAAGAGCTACGTACCTTCATCAGCGTGTCATTAACTGGTTTCGACCTCAACACCTCATTTTCCTCCTGGATTTCCTCGTACTGCGCAAGGAGTTGTTGGATGTACTCCTGCGTTTTGACCTACGTCATGTATTATTCAGCAAAAAAACCGATGTGGCATTCTTACCTGTTGCGCCTTCGTCTCCTGAAGCTGTCTATCCTCCTCCTTATTTAGCTTGGAGTAAGCGCTTTGTGGCATCGGAAAGCACTTTAGATCGTACCTGTTCGTTTCTGACCAATTCCAGCTGCTTCATCTGCTTCTCCAGAGCCTCAATAGTACTATTTTTGAGTGTGCTCTTCTGTTGAAAATGCTTGACCTCTTGTTGAAGCCGGGCGTTTTCCTGCGTGTATAATATATAGGATGTCAATTGATTACACGAAACACGTACCTCTTGTATTTTCTTCAGTTGATTTTTGCATTGCGTGTTCTCCTGTTACTCGGGGTAATCAACGCGTCTATACTCTTCGAATACGCCACATAGATGCCACACCTGTTCCAGCTTCTTCACTTGATTCTGGAGCTCTACCGTCCCCCTACCGGTCACATGAACATCTGAATCGCTATCCGACGATATCTCGATGACCTCTTTGGAGTGCACAGGCTGCTGGGAATGTGTTTTTGGTCTCAAGAAACCAGAATTGTCTGAGGACCCGTTAGTTTGGCGAGGCATAATAGTTACCACGTAACTTGGCAGTGAGAGTGACTTAGTGCGCGGGTTGCATGCACGTGCTGAGACAAACCATACACGTGACCACAAAAAGGTAAGTACAGTACTAAGTACACGTAAAAATAAGAATAAGCCTATACCTATAACTTTGCAGTTAGAATACAGCCCCTACCAGAACTTGAAGGCTCACCACTTGAGCGAATAAAAGCACGTCTAGATACACTTCCGTAGTCCGTTAATACACTCTCGAACAACGCGTAAAGTCTCTCCCTTGTCATAAAGAAAACGGTCACAGTCTGCGTTGGGACATTTGGCTGTCCAGCAGGCGCGAGCTTCTGGCCATTCAACAAGTCCCATGTCGAGAATTGTATCCCCCAAAGGACGAACGTCCATCTCCAGAATAATCTTATACTTAAGCTCTCTCCATGTGTGATAATCTATGACCGCGCCGCATTGAACGCAAGCAGATGGGCCACCACCGACGAATGGTGGGCAATCTAAGCGTCGGCGCAGTACTTCCCGTCTGGAGCGATGTAGTTCGAAGAGGTCTAGAACTGCATCAATCCCCAGTTTCTGCAACAGAGGACGATGTTCGACTGCGTGGATATTGTGAGTGAGAGTCTGTGTTGACGCGAATTTCGCCTCTGGGTCCCATCCATAGCGGCATGCAACGGCGTAGAGACGAAAGGGCTGATCCAAGAGGTGCGGCATCATTACCAGCAGACGGCATACAGACATCGGGCCGGGCATATCGTATTTCTCGATCGCATAGAGCATCGCGTCGATTGCATCATACGAGTCGATATGCATAATGGGAAGTCCGCAGGCCATGCGAAGGAGTGCCTCAAGCGTCTGGGCATCTTCGTCCACGTATATGATGTCAGCAGCGGTCGGTGCAGATTTCTGAGGCAATGAAAACATGGCACGGAACCAACCCGACGTCGTTTTCAAGGTGTAGGAGTGGACACGAAAGAGTGTGCCGCCTTTCGCTCCCAGGATTATGTCGCCATCAGACGATGAGAAAAGCGGATGAAGGGGTTTGTCTTCATTCGCGTCCTCCGGGGCCACCTGCATGCCGTCGAGATCGACTTGCTGCGTATGATTCATGCTTTTCACTGTATCGCGAACTTGAATTAGAAGTACAACTAACACCGAAGGTCAAAAATCACAACTGAGCTGCCAGTGTGAAACAGACTTGAACACTTACTATCAGTAGTATTGGGGAACCTCAGCAAGTTAGGTAAATCCGTTACCAACTGCCTCGTTGCCAGAAACTCAGAAAGAATTGGGGAACATGAGAAAATCTGCTAATCGAAGTGCGTGTTGAACGGCTGCCAGTTCCGACTCGGCCGCCGCCATGGTGCATGATTCTTCAAGTTCGACCACATCTAGCCCTTTGCCATCGTTTTACGTCCAGTCGCTACATGTCAACTTCTCACAAGTTCATACTCTACGCACCAGATAAAACAGATGAAGCCACGTTTTCACTTCGCATGTCTGTACGGTCAGCACACATGGTAGGAGCACATGAGCTGATCACCAAAGGCATCATAAGTACGTGAAGCTCTCATATTCAATTTTCATTTTGGTTTGACGATTTCACAGAATACGCAGGGGCGATGCTGACGCCGTCGTCCGTGGAATCTGAGAATGCTGAACAGAAGATGATCGGTTCTATGATCGTATATGAAGCTGAGGATATCGGGGTCGTGAAGATGATGGTCGAGAACGACATTTACTACAAGTCCGGTGTTGTGAGTCGTCCTCGCAATGTGCAAACGACCATTCTCACTAAATGTCTGGCGCAGTGGGATCCAGAAAAAGTTGTTATCCTGCCTTTCAAACCTTTACCCATTGTGTAGGGTGCTGAAACTTGTAAGAAATTTATCTGTTTGATGTGAGCCGGAGGAACATGGTTCCGACCTCTCGTATCTTCGCATTCATCCATCGACCAAGGTCATATGCCAGGCCTCGTACCAACACCGCAACTGGCTTATCTCATACAATGACTCTATAAACACAGTCATGTTGACCTCCAGTCGGGCAACTCAAGAGACGAGCCAAGAACCGGGGAACGCAAGTGTGGAAATCTCTCCTTTCCAATCTCACAACTTTCGAGCAGCGCTACGTAACTTTCTTGCCTTTGCTGGTGACCATGTCTGCTAAATACCTGTAGGGGATTGTCGCTGCATTCTCCGTTAAAGAAGCCAGCAACAATGAAATTGCAACAGCGGCCTCAGCGGAAGACCCTCGCAAGTTCAAACTCCGTTTTGGTTGGCGCGCCCTGCACTGCTCGACTTGGAATTCCACCGTGACTGGGGTTCTGGGCTCAAGGGGCCTGAGGAACAACTCGGACTTCTAGTCGGTAGGTACACTGGTCAGACGTCCATCCTCCTTCGCCAACTCGGACGGCTCAAGCGCCATCATTCGAATGAATTAGACAGTCTCCCAATCACAGTGTGGCCTTTTTCTACCGCTCACATCGAACAATCTTGCTGAAAACGAGAAAATAACAAAAGTGACGAACAGAGATCCACAGCACGTCAGCCATCAATTTTTTGTTTCGACACATTGATATTGGACTGCGTTCCTCTCGAGCTAATGGTGAGTCGAACATGGATGTCCTGTGAAAGGGAAGGCCTGGGGCGTGTATCTACGACCCTATCCTCAGAGAACATTCATGGCGACATGAAACGGTCTTGCTCCTTAACAACGAAGGCGGTACGTCTTCTTGTGACTTTGCCCTCCAGGCTACCTCGTATCGCCCATCGCACACAAACACAGACTACCAACACGTCTTGTTATAGACAGTGTGCCTTATCTTGCCAAACGAAACGAACGCTCATTACCCTCAATTGCGCGCTACCTAGAACATCGCCCGTGAGTCTACGCCTATATCCGCCATTTGCCATCTTCCTTCATGTGATTGGTCTGTTAGCACTAAAAATCCCTGGTGAGTTTCCGGTAACATTGAAGGTTCCGTGGGTGACGGAGAGGAAACTGTTTTAAGAAGGCGTTGAAGCCTTCATCGTAATCTCAGTTCTCCAGTTTATAGTATATAGCACAGAGGTGCGGTCGCTTCATTCATTCTCGTGCTAATAAGCCACATAACTAGGTACATAAGTGCCTCTTGTTTTTATGACTGGTGCAAGCCTCACGTATTATCTTCGTCCTCACAGGAAATATGAGTACTCCTGAACAAACCTTCATTGCGTCGGGTGGACCCACCACGCAAAGCACGGTTCCAGAGGATTCTACGGACATGCTGTTAACCCCAGGCGGTTATAGGCACAAGTCACTTGTTCACCCAATCGACCTCAGTCATCGCCTGGACGGAGCTTCCGGCCGTATCATCGAGCGTGACACTGACGGGAAGGCGGTGATTGACCATGGTCCTATTGAGGAGCGTTTGGGAAACAAACCCCTCATGCCTGATAACGTCGTCGTCCCGAAGGACCAAATCGCGCCCTTTGGCAGTGGTTGGATTACCTACGCCGATTGGACAAACAACACCGGCACCCCCGCCTCTCTTTTCATCGCCACTTGGTATGTGCCCCCCGCACCGTCTACAGCGTCAGGTCAGACAATATTCCTGTTCAACGGGATTCGGAATTCCACGATGATATATCAGCCTGTGTTGCAGTGGGGCCCCTCTGCGGCTGGTGGCGGTAACAACTGGTCCGTCGCCAGTTGGTATGCTGATGGGCAAGGCGGTCCAGCTTATCACGGCCAGCTGACTACGGTGACTCCCGGTCAGAAGTCGATTGGGGTGATGGCGCTTACTTCCACGTCAGGGTCACTCTTCTCATACGAATGCCAGTTTGTCGGCATTCCCAACTCCCTCTTATCCATCTACAACGTCCCGCAGCTCACGTGGCTTGTTGTGACGCTCAAGGCGTATGGGATCCAGAAGAAAACGGATTATCCGAATACGGCCGATACGCCGTTCACGAATATTGTCGTGCAGGCTGGGTTCACGCCCCCGAATCTGGTGTGGCAGCCAGTTAATGCTGTTACGGATACTGGTCAGCATACCGTTGTGTCGAGCAATGCCTATGGGGATGGGTATGTCGCCATCTTCTACGTGTAGTCCGGACATGGTTGCTAGAAACATTTAACGGAAAGGCGTCTATATGTTCCCCCGTATTTTCCTCTACATGTATCTGTTTCTTTTTAGTTCTGGTGGTACAAACCCTTTCTTCTCGCCAACTTCTCGACGATACCATGGCTTCCCGCGTCCGTACCTACTAATTGAAAACTGTTTTTTACACATCCAATTTCCTATATTTCTGTACCGGAATTTCACGGGATTGAATCTAGTAGGTCTCTAGTGTATTCCTGTAATTTATCCAAGGCGTGGTGCAACGGGAAGGTGTACATTGTGTCCGAAGAGAGAGACTTGTCCCTTTCAGTTGAAATGTAAATCTACACATGCAGGATTCTACCAAAAATCCTCAAAAAAAATCGAGGGCAATCCTAGTGTACACTGAATCATATTATAACTCTTACTTCTCTGCCGGGGTCTGTGGTACTCATGCAGTGGGTGAAGTATGCAGTTGATTTTGTTTCGTCACAAAGTGTCACAATATTATTGTAAACCTCCGCTACGGCTGTTTGCAGCTCGCGCGAACGGCGTCGTCAAACTTGATTGCGGCGGGTCTTGGAACGGACATTCATTTGTCACACAAGTTACTTCGTCCACTGCATGAGCACCACAGGCCCCGGCAGAGAAGTAAGAGTTATAATATGATTC
>QLPF01003305.1:21420-33866 GCA_003314045.1 Hygrophorus pudorinus
AAATGCGGAGCATTGGCCCGGGCGTCGGCGTTGCGCCACTATATAGTACGGTCACGGTACATAACCCTCACAATTTTAAACAATTTTTCGACTTATTCAGAGCGCTCTGCGCCGCTTTACCTCAATAATATCAATGCCTGGGGCATCCGTAGAAACCCAACGAGAAACGAAACTAGGCGGCTACCAATTTTACGAAGATGTCTTGGGGAGTCCGAAGCATGTGGTAGCACCCATGGTAGACCAGTCCGAGCTCGTAAGCCACGGTAGTTTCAGTAAGCCGATGCGGTCTGACATGTGTGTGAACAATGTATCCTTAGGCGTGGAGGAGGCTGTCTAGACGCTATGGGGCACAGGTAAGTGAGCACATAGCATCCAGTGATCAGATGTCCGGAGATTCATTGGCCATTGGCCTCCAAGTTGGCTTACACGCCCATGATAAATGCAAAGGTTATTCACTTTGATTCGTCACCTAGAACGCTATTTACTGTATCTCGGACAGATGTTTTACAAAGGCTCTTGGAAAGGTTATCGAGATCAGAATTTCAACGCGTCTCTTGGTGAAGAAGGTGGTCCCGAAGACCGGCCATTGATCGTTCAATTCTGCGCCAACGACCCACAGCAACTCCTCTTATCCGCAAGATTCGTCGAACCCCACTGTGATGCCATAGATATAAACCTGGGATGTCCGCAAGATATCGCCAAGAGAGGGCATTACGGATGTTTTCTCCAGGATGATTGGGATCTGATATTCAACCTCAGCGAGTCTGCACACTTCTTACCGCCGTTCGCCGCTAATCCTGTCCCCATTGTCCAGTCAACACACTTCACAAGAATCTTTCTATCCCAGTTACAGCAAAATTCCGTGTATTCCCAACCGTGGACAAGACAGTCCAGTATGCGAAGATGCTTGAGCGTGCTGGGGCGCAGATTCTCACATGCCACGGCCGTACACGAGAACAGCGTGGACACAACAGTGTACGTTCTTTCGCACATTCCTGTTGTACGGACGGTGTCGCTTGACCGTGCATAATCTATGTGCAGGGGCTAGCAGACTGGGACAAAATCCGCGCGGTGAAAGAGGCCGTGTCTGTGCCAGTCTTTGCCAATGGCAACATCCTCTTTCATTCTGACATCGAGGCATGTCTTGAGGCTACGGGTGCCGATGCCGTCATGTCTGCCGAAGGTCAACTATACAATGCTGCGCTCTTCGCTCATGCCCAGAAACCTTCCTCTTCTTCTTTGTCTTCACGGTCTCCACTGACATTCAATACGGGACTACACCCACCACACGCTGATTTGGCTTTGGAGTACCTGTCAATCGCGAAGGACCTACAAACGAAGACACCACTTAGTGCTGTCAAAGGCCATTTATTCAAGCTGATGAGGCCTGGCCTGGCTCGGGAGACAGATCTGCGAGAAAAGCTTGGTAGAATACGGAGCAATGGAGCGCTTGACGGGTATATTGAATTAGTGGAGGAAATGAAACGGCGGATGGACGTTAGTCACTTTCGTTTTCTTTTTTCAGGAAGCTGACTAGGTTTTCTTGGAGTAGCGTGCTGCTCAGGCAGCAGAAGGCTTGGCTGTTGAGGATCTTGTCACTGTGGACCCGGCGACGGGATTAAAGATTCTCCCTCATTGGTTGGCGCAGCCTTATTTCCGCACCGGTCCTCAAGGATCAATGGGGAACACAATCAAAGGAGGTTCTGCTACCGCCACACCTGAGGACTCCAAGAGAGGTATTTGTGTGCTGCATTGAACCGATGTTCTGACTGATTTTAGCCTTGTAGTCGGAGTTACAGGCAAGCGAGCTCATGAAAGCACCCCTGATTCTGAAGAGCCGATGGATGATGTAAAACGGACAAAATTCGAGTCGGTGGCGGCATTACAGTAAATCTTCTTTGTTTGACGCCTAGGCTTCTCAAATTTCCGATTGTTCGGGGACGTTGCTACTAGCAGAAGGTCTCCCCTCCGGTCCGCGTGCTCGATTATCTTCATCTGGCGTCTAAAATTCCTGATTACTGGCGCTTCGGGCTCGCAACTGAGACTCTGGGCGTTCACCTTTTGTGCCCAGCTGAGCTATATTCAGTTCCTTTAGCGTACTCAGGCGCCAGAGTTCTCGAGTGACCGTAAGTATTTAGCTGCAGTATTCCGAGTGTACAATTGCTTCAATCCAGGCAGCTGCAGACACAACCATTTATTTTCCAAGCTGTCAAGCAGCACAGAGCAATAAAAAGATGGCACACATCCTCGGAAAAGGAATCCACGCCAATTCATCCGAATCGTATTCAGACCAGAAGGCAACGAGCCCGTGCTCCTTGAGGTCAACCTCGTATTCTCCGTATGGGTGAAGGGGCAAATTACACCCAAAGGGACGTTTTTCAGACTTCGCCCCTTCGGACCAGGAGACACAAATGAGGACGGTTTCTTGTCAACACGCTTGTCAAATTCGGTCGGGTTAGATGCAAGACGATTGTTTAGGTCATGAGGATGTCCTTGAAATGGAGGAGCACACCGCAGTCTTCTCCGAGTCCATCAAGATGTGCGGATTTGAATCTTTCGAGCCTCTCCCAGAGACTCAAGTCTGTGGTATCTATGGTATACATATGGTATCTATCGATTGATTTAGCGGGAGCACGGAAATAAAAGCCAGCCTGAATTACTATTCTGGGAGATTCCTCTTTACGGTCTGCACCAGGGAGACCTCTCTGGGTGGTCGTCGATCACCTCGCTAGCTTGACGGGATTGACCCCAAACGAGTTCACCTGTTTGAAATTATCAGTTCGATAACAGAAAAAAATTGCCATGAGCTTTCCTGACAAATGTGCCATGCGACCCTTCTACCTCCGCTGGGAGATTATTTCTCTACAGCGTTTCGCTTCACCATTCAACTCTTCGACGTATTCTTTGCTGGGCTTCATGTCTCGTCCGCAACCCGTATTCACCCGGCCGTCAGCGTGCCACGCGTCTTGATGTCTTTGCGACGGGCCTTGCTCAGACTCCAGATCGGATTGTCTTGTTTGACGCACTGGCGTAGTCTAGTGATCCCCATGGTGGAAAAACTTCTGGGACTCCGCGCCAAATGTAATCAGGGGCGTCGTCCTCAGTATGTCTTTTATGTCGCCGACACTTCTCGGCTTCTCTGGTGTCAGACACTGCCATCGACGAGTCGAGGTTCAACTCGATCAGTTTGTACCGTCTGTAAACCTTCTTTTCGTCCTTCGTCAACACAACGCCCCCTGGAGCGGAAAGAGTCTTGCGCAATTAAATCTTATCGTTCGTATCTTTGCAAACGGCACACCACAGTTGACCGAAAATGGGGTTATACGTTAGCGAAAAGACACTGAATCCAATGATGGCGGCGAGCGCCTCGTCAACAATACCGCGATATGCTTTCTCGGCAAATCGTTTGGCAAGGTTAGATAGCTCAGCGGGGTACAACCGACGGTTTCAGTGCGCGGGTGCACCAATTGAACTGGCATGGGGTGGTGGCAAACATCCCCGAGAGCCGCTTTCCTTGTCGGAGAACCTTGGGATGGCTTGGAGAAGAGACTCAGAGTATTGCGTCATCCAATTCTTTTATGACCGTTTCTAAATCTGACTGCTGACCCATCCGTTGCATACTAATGCCGAGGGTTAGTCGCGAGATTGATATTCGACTTGACAGGTATTCCAGCACTCAGCTGGGAAAGAAGGGTAAAAGCGTGACCGCTCTGGGGATACGTCGACCTGGGAGTAGAAGACCGTGCAATTCCGTTTTCTGACCATATGTCAAAGCTTGACCCAATCGGTAGCGCCTATGGGAAACGCATTCTTCTTGGATACATTATTATGCTCTGGATATAAAAGTGATGAGGTGGTGCATTGTTCAATTCCTTATCCACAGCCTGTAATGCACGAATCAGAGCGATCTTTGCCGCCTCGGGCACCACCGAAAGGCTGGAGTCTTTGAACGAAGTCCCGAAGGTCGGCGTTCCAACCGGACCACAATGCAACCTAGTTTTTTGGGTCGCTAGCATTCCCAGCCGTGTAAATACACCTGAGAGTTTCGCTAAGGCCACAATCTCTGCGATGGACGTCCGCACAGAGTCAAGATCTGCGCAAAATTCACAGGTTTATTAATATGAAATGATAGCTTAGATGATCAATGATTGAGGCGACCCACAGCTATCCATGCTCCCTGTCGCATCTATTACGACTAGATCGTAGGAGATCGACATGAAGGTGTGCTTCATAGTTGTAAGCCAAGTCATTAAGCAGTTGAAGGTATGACTCGACAAGTGACTCCAGGATGACCACGCGAAAAGATCGAATCGACATTGACGTGAGCGCGTGAGCGCTGATGCAACGCTCGTTTGAGGTAGAAATCGGAACACCCTCAATTCTAATATTTCAACTGGGCCGCAATCGAGTAGTTTGACCACGCTATGGAAAACAATGATGAGCTCCTGGTAATTGAGAACACAACCTAGCCTTGGGAACGTCACGGTGTGGGTGTCAGAAAGAGGTGTATTCGAAGTGACGCGTGACTCTAGATACCTTGGGACCTGTGACATCTTTCCCACGATTACTCTCCGTTACTACTACCGCTTCAATTTCCCAAAACTTAAATCTCTGCCGTCATGTCTATGAAAGCTGTGAGTTCAAAATGCATGTCACGAACTATTCGCTGAATTTTGATTTCCAGATCGTAAAATGTGGATTCTTATGTGTTATTTACCTTACCAATACCCTGTTAAATTTCGATAAAACTAGCCGTCATCTCTGGTGATTCCCTTGTCTTGCGTGGTCGACCCGGTCCTCAAGGTCAACCTCCGAAAGAGAGGTGCGGTGTGATATTTAGCTGTCGGTTTTGTGTTGACAACCATCCAGAATCTTACACCTTGCAGATATCACAGCGCCACGTATGGGAAGTTCCGCTAGGGAAGATGAGGTTTGCTGACATGATCTGGTGCTTTTGCAAGGCGGTTGAAATTCGGTCACTCAGGTCTGGGCATTCGAAAGTCGCGAATTCCTGCGTGCCATGGCAGTTGGGAAAGAGATAACATTTGTTTCTACCCACTCTTTACCACCTAATGAAGATGTGCCTCGTGACTTTGGAACGGCAGAAATAGCAGGAACAGATCTCGCAGTCGAACTACTCAGAAGTGGCTGGGTAAAAGTCAAGGAAATCAAGAGAGAGCCGACCGAGGAGGACAACAAAAAGAAGGACTTGGAGAACGAGGCGAGAGCAGCTGGAAAGGGATTGTGGAACCCTCATGGACCAAAAGTACGCTCTTTCAATCCTGTTCCATTCTATCTTCATGTGGTTACCTGGTTGACAGGCGCGTGCCGTCCACCACACGATGCCAGCCGAATCACAAGCGTTCGTAGCAGAATGGAAAGGAAAACTGATTGACGGTATGCCTCGTTGCTCCGATTTCAGAAAACTGACCAACATCGAACCAACAGCCATTGTCGAGCAAGTAAGAGACGGAACGACTCTCCGTGTCCGTCTCTTGATGCCAGATGGCGAGCATCAAATTGTCAATATTGCTTTGGCAGGCGTCCGCAGTGCACGCGCATCAAGCAAGCAAGGCGAACTCTCAGAGCCGTGGGGCGAAGAAGTGGGTCCCCTTCCTAGCTCACACCCTCTCCGTGTACTCTTCCCACCTCCTGTTAATATAAATTATCTGTATAGGCGAAGTTTTTTACTGAGTCACGCCTGCTTCAGCGTCTCGTGCGAGTGCAAATACTATCACTACCGTCATCCCCAGCGACACCATTCCAAACTGGCACCGCCGGGAATGCTGCCCCGCCGGCTAATCTATTTATCGGAACTGGTCGGTTCTGGGCATGGCTTCCCGAATGACCCGCAGCTAACTAGAGGGCCAATATTATGCAGTACTTCATCCCGCGGGAAATGTTGCTGAACATCTAGTCGCCGCTGGATTAGCGCGTGTCGTAGATTGGCATGCCGGGATGCTTGCTAATGGTGGTGTCATGGAACGACTGCGTGCGGCAGAGAAATCAGCCAAGGAGAAACGAGTGTATCTATACGCTAGCGTGCCATCTGCGTCGGCAACTGCGAAAGCAAATGGTACAACGACAGGCGGCCAAACCAGAGTCTTTGATGCGACGGTCGTGCGTGTGTGGAGCGGTGATCAGATTTCGGTTGTGGAAAAGGACAATGGCAAGGAACGGAGGTTGCAGCTGAGCTCGACCAGGGGACCCAAGTGAGTGTTTTTATCTATAATGCATCAGTTTTCAACGACTCCGAGTAGATTCTCCGAACCAAAACAAGCTTTCTACGCCCAGGAAGCCAGGGAATTTCTGCGTAAAAAACTGATTGGTAAACACGTCAAGGTAACCATTGACTTCATACGACCGCGCGAGGGTGATTTCGAGGAGCGCCAATGTGCTACTGTTCGATATGGCGGACAAAATATGTAAGAGTACTCCAATGCTGCTGGAAATCGCTCAATCTTTTATTATGCAGCAATATCGCAGAGCAGTTGGTCGAAAAAGGCTTGGCCGGCGTCATTCGCCACAAACGTGATGATGAAGATCGATCTCCGGATTACGATAAACTGATGGCAGCTGAACAGGTGTATGTCTTATATTGCACATCATCCTCAGTGCCCCATCTGAGACGTTTTTAACAGTGCAGTGGCTGATTCGCGTGGAATCCACTCCGGGAAAGAGCAGCCACCTGCGAAAGACCCGCTCAACATATCTGAGGTGTGCTAATTTTCCTCCTTGTGCATTTTTCACGTTCAAGCAGCCATGTAGTCAAGCACACGTGCACAACAATATCTCAACGGGTTCAAACGCCTTGGCAAGATACTAGGTGTCGTGGAATATGTGGCAGGCGGTTCACGATTCAAGTGAGTTTTGCGCCAGATATTCTAGATATCCTCTTCCTAAAACTCGTTTCGTAGAATTTTCCTTCCAAAGGACAATCAGACTTTGACATTAGTTCTGGGTGGTGAGTAAGCTCCGTATCTCCTTTCAATCATTTCGCCTATGCTTCGCCCTAGGCATCCGTGCACCTCGCGGCGCACGTACAGCACCGGAGCGAAACGACGGCACCCGGAACCCCCGCGCCCCCAGGAATGCCCCAGACAAAGGTGAACCTTTTGGTACTGAAGCAACCGAATTTGCCTCCCGGCGGTATACGCAACGTGATGTCGAGTTCGAGGTCGATACTGTTGATAAGGCCGGCGGCTTTATCGGATCCCTGTATCTGAACAGGACAGAGAACGTCGCGATCGCTCTTGTGAAAGAGGGCCTTGCTACTGTTCATGCATTCTCCGCTGAGGGCATTCCGTGGGCTCAGCAGTTATTCAGTGCCGAGGTCAGTTTGTGGTTTCTGAGCGGATGGCCCGTAATAAATCATTTTCATCTAGTCTGAGGCGAAGGCAGCAAAACTTAATGTAACTCCCCAGCTTCTGACCCATTTTTACGGGAAACTTGACATTAACCTCCCTTGCAGATCTGGCAAAGTTATAACGAAGATGCGGAGAAAGCTGCAGAAATTCCTCCCGATAACAACGCATCTCCTTTGAAGTCGGAGTATCTCGATGTGATCATTAGTGATGTTCGTACAAATAATGGCCTAGCCTTCTCTATCCAGATACTCAATACTGAAGGTATACTACCTTTCTGTTGACTACGGATGATACTGATATTCCAATGGTTGTGTGGCAGGCATAGCATCTCTAGAAAAACTCATGCGTGAGTTTTCGTTACATCATCGGACAGCGGTAGCTCCTTCCAGCTTCGAACCAAAAAGCGGCGAACTAGTCTCCGCCAAATTCTCTGACGGTTCATGGTATCGCGCCAAAATTCGCCGGTCTTCTGCGATCAAAAAAGAAGCGGAACTTACTTTCATTGACTACGGAAATCAAGACACTGTTGCCTTCACGAACATACGACCTCTTGACGCCAAATTCCGCTCACTTCCTGGCCAAGCGCAGGACGCTCGCCTCAGGTAAGGAGCCAGTAATTAATAGCAATTCGTGATCCTCATTGGGTTTCTCACCTGACGTCTAGCTTTGTGAAGCTTGTTGGGCCTGAGCATGACTACAACACCGAAGCAATTGACCGTTTCCGTACGTTATGTGAAGGCCGCAAGCTTATTGCCAACATCGATCATAAAGAGGGCTCGCTGCTTCATCTACGCCTCATAGACCCATCAGACCCTGCAGCAGCGCACGATCCAGTGGCGTGCATCAACGCAGACCTATTACGGGAGGGGGTTGCGGCCATAGACCGTAAAAACTGCCGGTACCTTCCGTCATACCCTCACGTTCTGAAGAAGCTGCAGGAGGCCGTCGCGGCTGCAAAGGCAGACCGGTTGGGGATGTTTGAATTTGGTGATGTTGAAGAGGAAGATTAAGCCGAAGCCCTTTTGAAGTGTACGTACGCATCACATCACGTATGGAATGAAGTTCGTTCATAGGATGAATGAATGTCAAGTGCACATTACGCAAGTTCGCTAGTAGTTACTATAATAATTGAGCCCGAATGTGAATCAATGAATGAGGATACGGGGCATATGAATAACTGCCAGGGAATGGGGTACTAATACTGCGACGGGTCAAGTGAGTCGTACTTTGGACAGAGGTTCTGCCACGATTCTGGCACCAGGGGATAAGCACGAGCAAATTCGTGAAGGCGCCGAAACTCACGGGGAACAGGGTTTGCTGCAGCGATGTCGGGACCATCCTCCACCAACACGACGGCAAGTCCTCTGACGATTACCATGTCAGCCAAGTAATTTCGAACGGGAGGCTTGACTTACAAGTCGAGATGCCAGTCAATGTGACTAGAATAATGCCAGGAAGTCAGTACCCCAGGTGTTACATGCTCACAGGAAACATACCAATGTAGGAACCATGGACCTGCGTTGTCGGTGACAAAGCGGATGGTCACATTATCACCCTGGTCACCTACACTGACAACATCGCGACGAGGAGGGTTGATGTAATTGTACGTTTTGCTACCTGCGCTCCGAATAACATCGAATGTGTGCTGAAAAGCCTCAGTTCAATGTCCCATTTTGCGCAATAGAGATACTTACCCCGTGCAAATGGAATGGATGCTAGAGGCAGAACTGTCAGATGCGGGAGAAAGGGTTCAGCGCGAGTCTCGCTTACTGGACCTCCTGGACTGCCTCCAGGTATCGAGATCTGAATGACCTTATTTGGTGGTAGGTTGTAAATGGAGCCAGTTGGTAAGAGGTCCTCTTTACCAATATGAACGAGTCAGAAACACAGTTTTTACTTGGAATGTCTACTTACTCGCCGAGGTGGCACCACTCAAGATCTGAAGGAGAACAGGCGCAGTCGGTGGTACGAAAGAGGCTCCATTGATGGTAAACCTGGGATGGGCCGGGTCCTATTGACAAAAGCGCTTAGGGATATGACAACAATTGACGAATCGCGATAATGACGTACGATGGCTATTGCAAGGTTCAGGCTCAAGTCGGCACCGTCGAGATTAGGGACACCAGGCTAAACAATCCATTTACGTTAGCAAACAAAATAAATTAAGTCACGATCGCGTACTGCTCCAGGATACTCGAGAGGCTAACAGGGTTCGTTTCAATTGACTCCTTTGTATTGAAATATAATGCGCTTACCACTAGACTTGTTTCAAGTAAAGGGTACCGAGGTTGTTGTTGTTGTACCGTCGTCGGGTCACAATCAGGTGCACCTCGATATCTGAAAATCGCAGAGTTGATGCCATCCTTGAAACCAACCGGTCCTCTGTTTGGGTTCGCACGAACCCCTGTGAAAACATTTCAGAAGCACCACACATTGAAGATGGCTATGAAGCGTACAGTAGTTGTCAACAGGCTGGTTAGCATGAAGCTGGTGGCAACAAAATCAATGATTTCGCCACATGCTCAATAACAGTCTTACGACAAAAGAATATCGTTGACCTAAAAAGATGAGCATATCATGTAGGAAATGTGACGGAAATGACTGTACCAGGGAATATCTGGATCGAATCCGCTTTCACAGGTACCGTATTTACACCGTCGGCCTCTATTACGCTGAATGAATGGCCGTCGATCGAGAATATAAAGTTGGGGTCGCAAGCCATGGCAATCAACCGGAAACGATAGCTGTAATTGAATCTCAGCATCAACACTTGCATTCGAGGGGAACGGAAACGAGCCCACCGCTTTCCATGCTCGACATTGATCACGGCCAGAGGACTGTGAGGTGTAGTAGTTTGTCGGCCTAGCCCATTGATCAATGTCGAATCCGCCGTTCTGCATACGAAGATTCAGGGCATGCAGGAAATGTATGTTTTATATTACTTACACGATGCCCAGCTCATCGGGTGCAGGGATGTCTATTGAAGTGCTAGTCAGCCTGGTTCACACCAAGAGACACGTTGGAAGAACGCACGATACCTATTGAGCGTCAATGTCGTCTTCCCAAAAACAAGTAACTGGGGCGACTCACCAATCCGCTAAAGTAATTACGGTGTTTTCTGTCAAAGAGTCAATTGCACGATGAAACCGCAGGGAAAAATATTAAGCACCATCATCGACATCGTATAGATGTCTGTGCGGGTCGAATGGGTCTTCGATGATCAAGGGGCCCCTCAAACCATCACAGTACTGAGTAGAATAGTGGGAATGGTACCAAAAGGTACCAGCTTGATCGCCGGAACGAAAATCATATAGAAACGAGTTGCCTGGTGCAATGGGACATTGGGACACAAATGCTGGACCGTCGGCCCAAGTTGTGCCTTTTTGAGTTATTCCATGCCAGTGCTTTAAATACATGAGAGTCAGTCACTACTGGAACCAAGGGCGGAAGAAGGGGACCATACGACAGATGTGCTCCGGCGCATAGTATCGTTGGTGAGCTCATCAATGACGTTGACCTTGAAATGATCGCCCTGAAGACGAAAAATCCGGTTAGTTTTTAGCCTGCGAGATATCGACATGTTCATATTCCTTGACTGCTCTAATTGTAGGGCCGGGAAAAACGCCTTCAGCCAGCACACCCCTACATTTGGATATTAAGTCAAGGACATGATCGAAAACCGAACAACAACGAACTCACGATCGATTGAAACCATCCGGTTGTATGAATGCATTCTTGATGTGCAGGTCAGTGTCGGGACCAAGGGTTCTAAGGTCTTGTTTCTGCCGTTCAGAATGAGAAGCCTGAACAAGAGCGCCACCGAACAAGGTCAAGACAGTCAAAGCACGCCGAATCATTCTTGCAGGTTTGAGTACTCAGCTCGGACGGCAGCGTCTTTTATACCTAGCCTAAAGTTGTTAAATTATAATTAGATCATTAGCCGAAGAACAGCATCACATATATCGCAGAGAAGTCCCCGAGTCCACGCCGCACGTTGGGCGCCAGTCTAGTTTTAAAGTTCCCGCCACAGTGCGCCCAGCCAAAAGGCATCCCCTCGATGCGAAGTATTGGAGAAGTCAACATTCATTGACAACTCGACAATCATTAGGTGATTCGGGAACTTCAATTCAAGTGCTCAAGGTCGAGTGCCGGTGGTGACACCGTCTGAATAAACATTCGACCCTGAGTTCCGCGCTGCACGCAAGTTTCGAAGTTCCGGATCACAGATTCCATACTGTATGTTGTTTCAATGAAAGAAATTCATTCGGTTACAAAAAAGGAGTGCACCGTCCGTACGCGACCGTCTGTTTTGCCAGATAAAATACACGTTCCAACGTGTGCCCATCACGTCCTTTTGGCGGCCTAGTGCGGTCCATGTACCGAATGTACCGAATCCGGAAATGCAAAAAAGGGTGCTTCAGACGAGAAACGCGCACAGCGGCCGCCCGTGGACACCGCGACACCCAAGCAGTGACCACGTGACACACTTCTCGCCTCAGATACTTAGTAAGTAAACCTGGTTATATGGGATGGTTGAATTGCGCACCAATTGTGTCAGTGGACCGACTTACAGATAGGCTTGGAGGACAAATACCAAAAAGGCGAGTCGGGGTACTGGGACATGCTTTGTCACTAGTGTTCGATCTCAGATCGCCGTCCATGCGGACTCTTCAGAGAAGATGCTGCCGCCGCCGCAGGGCGATATTAGAGGCCGCATCAGCAAAACCAGATTTTTGTCACAGAAAGTAATCCAAACCATAGATGCATATTTACAGCGGTTTTGGAAATCTTTTTTCTTGTAAAATAAATGCATATGGCTGGCCCAACTGAGTTTGAATGGCATTCAAAATATCAGTGCCGGAGTTAGCGATGCACAGGTCCAGTTCAGTCCGGTTCTTACAAAAAATCACCGAACCTCGAATCGGACTTGAGGTTTGGTTCATCAGGAAAATCCAAAAGTGCTCAAATCTGCTTGAATTTGCATGAATTGTCTTGAAATTGGTTTCAAGCACCTCAAGCACTTTTAAGCCTATTCTGGATTAAGCAGAGAGTGCTTACCCCAAGCACATTTAAGCACAT
>QLPF01003318.1:0-12898 GCA_003314045.1 Hygrophorus pudorinus
GTATAGTGGCTGTGTACTACTACATTTGGACGTGAATCGGACATGCTGTGCTTGCAGGCAATGGTCAGGTGATAATATGCACAGCATGAGAAAGAAAGGATATGTGAAGAAAGAGATATACTATATAAGGGTGATCATTGGGCATGAGGTTGGTGTATGTTTGTGAACCAAGATAGCAGGATAGCCTTACAATCGAAAGGCTATGGGCAAGGCTATGGGCAAGGTTAGGGACTGAAACAATGATTAACAGCTGTCGAGTTCTGGTGATCAATCAATAGAAGTCTGATGATCGTTTGTGGGTCTAGAAACCAGAAGCGTGTTAGGAATGGTGTGCCTTGTCCTCATTAATCCAAATGGAGATTAGGACAAAATCCAATCAGTGGTGGATGGAAATAGATTGGTGGAGCAACCATTTGGCAGGCCAAGTCTGGAGCAGAACACTTGTGATCAAAGAAGATATAATTAAAGAATGTCCATGTGGCAATTGTTTATAGGCTGTGTGAATGTCCGAAATAGGATGAAAGAATGTTCAAAAAGAGAAACTAGATAGGGGTAAAAGTCACATCATGACATGGCTAAGTTCAAGACTTCAGACCTGTGACATACATATGGCCACTTCCTAGCCATCAGGGTTGGATTCATGCATGGCAACAAGACCACAATGTCCATGAATCTCAACATCCAGGGCAACACAGCCATGGTTGAGCAACTACTAAGCAACCCAAAAATCTAGCGGCTAGCAGGCTTTGCTAGCAGTAAGTCTATTCGGTTACGGAAAATAATACATCAGTGTCATAAGATCTACCCTGTAGCTCCATTTGTGCTGTGGGCCCTGAATATCTACAGGTATTACTAGGAGTGTTTACAACTGCTGTATGCTAAAATGGCCTACCCATGTCGAAACTTCATCAACAGCATCTTCCCTATAGCTACAATCAATTTCAGGCCCAACATCTGGATGTTCAAACATTGAGACACATTAAACTACCTCTTTGGTTGGTGCACCATTCAAGCACTGGGTCACTTTGACCCCAAAGCCAGCAGCCATCTAGTTCTATGGGAACTGAACAAGGTTATCAAATTCCCTGCGGGAGCCTTCATCCTGATCCCATCAGCTACACATCATCCCAGTCAAAGATAGGAACAGTTGTGTTTCATTCACACAGTACTGTGCTGGTAGACTATTTTGTTACATGGACAACAAGTTTAGGACCAAAGCCCAATTGGCACTACTCACTCTCTGATGGTAGAAATGAAGAAAGATAGGACTAGGACTTTTTAGCACATTGAATAGCCTGCTGTGTGCTGTTGGTTTCAAGTAGCAAAGATAGTTTAATGTTCTAAGTTTGTGGTGCCTTGGAGATGATAGACATATACATGTAAGTAACACTGAGTGAAGACCAGCAAATAAGTACAACATTAATCAATATCAGAGAAAACAAGTGAGAAATGAGAGATCCATTAGTGCTGCCAAAGTTCAGTTCAGTTCAGTTCTGCAGCTTTTTCTCTGAACCTAAACCTGAACCTAAACACTTACCTTATATAGTAAGAGTTCAGCATATCTGACCATTTCTCTGAACCTGAACATGAACCTGAGGTTTAGGTTCAGTCAAACACCAAACCTAAACCTAAACCTTAGAGCATAAGTCTCAATTAGGCAAACAATATTTCCTCCCTCCATTATTGTGAGCTATCTCCCCACTGTTTTCATTTTCATGACTAAGGTCTGTGCCAGTAGACTCCAAAACAGTATTTTTATTGATAGAAACATGTCTCTGAAGTATTGTCACAGTAGCAACAGTAGTACTTGGCCTAGAGGGAGCCACCTGGATTACAAGGCCTGAGTTAGTAACAAGTGACATGTAGCTGTTACTACATACATTTTCTTTATTTGATCTTGTCCTCTTCTGTGTGAACTCCCAGGTTTACAGCTCATGCAGTATGTTTCCATTTTATGGCTGGCATTTTGAGATTTCCTAATGTGGATTATAGAAATTCATTTTCATTTGAAAAGTAATAGGCTCCTTCATCTTTTCTTTATTTCAAAATCTGTTACCACTTAAATTTCATAAAGCCAGTTTTCTTCCTTTAAGTGGTCTCATAAATACCAGTTCGCTCATGTACGAATTACTGATTGATTTTTATATATTTCATCATGCTCTGTAACATTTTGTCATGTGATGTTGGATGCTCATGGATGAGGCCTATCTTACAGATATTTGTACCTGTCACCCACATGAGTATGTGTCACTTAAATATACAATTAAACAAGTTCAGTAGTTATGTAGAATCTTATTACTATGTAAGTTGAGTTCCAAGGAGCTGATGAGCTTTGGTATTTTGTTCAAGCCACGAGTGTGTTTGTTTTCGCTCACACTCAGCCCCAGCCACTAAGTTCAAACTCAGCCACCCACCTCAAGACACCAACTGCTCGAGAAAGCAGTAACCACAGGCAAACAATGTAAGTAATTCATTAGCTACCACTTATTAATGTACTCTCTATATATATATTAGTGTCCCCAAAGTTCAGTTTGAAACTGTTCAAACTCAGTTCAAACCCAAACCAAACTCTGAAGTTTGGGTTTGGTTTGGGATTTTGGCAAACTCAAACTGAACTCTGAGTTTGGTTCAGCCAAAAACCCCTTGGGAACCAAACCAATTACCATATATAGTAAGAGTTCAGGTTTGAAACCTGAACTGAGCTACTTTGGAGCCAAACTCCAAGGTTTGGTTTGAACTTTGGCTGAACCAAACTCTAAAGTTTGGTTTGGGGTTTCAAAAAAAAGGCCAAACTGAACTTTGGGAACACTAATGTACATAGGTAAATTTCGTGGTTAAACACAAGACAATGTATCTGACATGGTACCCACCACTACCACCAACACAAACACATGAAAACATGCATGCACACAAATGCCAGCACCACCACACCACCACACCACCACACCTGTCATCTCACTCCAAACGCAAGACAGCAACATCATCTGCCCATGACTGGCTGTCTTGCATCAAATGTGAGACAGCCACATCATCCCCTGTTCCACCATACCACCACCAGCCTGCCTTGTCACCCCTACCCCACCCACTGTCTTACTTCAAATGCGAGACAGCCACTTCATCCCTTGTTCCACCACCACCTTGCCTCATCACCCACACCACCACTTTCCATCTCACATCAAACATGAGACAGCATTGCCGTTCACTGGCCCAGACCACTGCCTCTGATTATCAAACAAGCATATCACTCAGTGAATATATTTATATCAATGGATATAAAGTGCATGTCCTGATAAACACCAGCTGAACCACTGACATGGTATCCCCAGACTATCTAGCTGCTCAGGTATGAAATGGTAACTTTCTCAGCTATTATCTAATATCATCATTACTTGGGGGTAGGCCAGTGCTATGTGGCATGTACAAGTCCTGAAGATATTTTTTTATGTTGTATAGGGTAAAATAAATAAATGTGCACTTGTCAGGAGAGTGGGAGAGTGGGAGAGTGATGAAGGTGTTGAAGTATACAACTGATGGGTGGTCATATTGTGTGTGCAGTGATGCACATCATCATGTGATCATAGTATTTTACCTTTACCTTTATCTTTTCACCTGACTGATTTTTGCTAGTGTTTCAACAGACAATGATGGTGGTATATATATTTCCTCATCATCATACACTGCAAGTGAGGCATGATCATAAAATAAGTATCTGCCAGTCCTACATAAACTATGCACTCATACCAAGGGAAAACAGAAAATCATGATAGTGGTATAGAGAAAAATATGACTCAAAGTTGTGGCTGCATTTCAACATATCCTACCTACGACCTAGCCCCTCACATCTAAGCATGTAATCATGCTGATTTTCAGAAAGAGGGTAATCGAACCAAAAGACATAGTCAAATGTTGTTGGATTAACCTAGGTTGGCCGGTTATGTGGGTGACTCTTCTAGTGGCATGTCAAGCATTCAATAGTGGCTGCACCATGGTTGGCTGCCCTAGTGACCTTGCAGTTAATACTTCCATTGGGGCATTTTGGATTGATGCACCGATGATTGAGTCCCCACACCCTGACATAATTGACCAAGTAGACAATGCAGCAGGTGTGCACTATTTCCATGTTGTCCCGGGATATGACAATAACAGGGCTGTTGGCAAGAAGGCGGTGTGATGGTCCAACTGCATTGACAGCTGCCTTGAAGATGTCTTCATCATACAGAAAGGCATGCTCAATGGCTGACATGAGGCTGAGAACAACAACTTGTGGGACAACATTTGGGCCAAAGAAGCCCACAACAAAGTTAAAAACTCCTCTAAAAATAAACAGGTTTATTGAATACTTGCAAACTGGAAAGCATGTGCTGTGCATATGACTTTACAAGCACATCTTCAATGTGGGCAAGATGCTTTGCATTTGTGACAGTGCTTCCACATGTGAGAAAAAAGGCCCTAGTTGTGCTAGGTAAGCTGGCAACTAGTTCAAACAGCTGCTGAGACAGGAATTGCTGAATGACCTGGAATGTAGACAGTTAATAACAGCATCACATATAGTAGTACCCTCTCAAGACTTACATCACCAGCATCAGCAACCCAGTAGGCACCTTATGGATTTGGCGAATATACAAGCCGGCCTGTATGAATATCGGAATGGGTATCAATGACAAGGATCACCCAGGCAGTCTGTTGTACTTTCTTCATGAAAGCAATACTGGGCTGACAAGAGGTTGAAGACGGAAGATCACTGATTGACCAGGAGTGAGAGGGATCACTGTATGGTGAAGCTTGGTAGACATTCATATTAATGAGAATAAATAAATACAAATAGGAGGGAGGGTGAGACATACCCTTGACATAAAAGGGTGAAAAACCTCAAGGAATTGTGTTGTCACCAGCGGAAGGCTGTAGTTTGTGTCGATGACACCAAATATTAAAAATATCATAGCAAGGGAGGCCAAGTTAAGCCTCTCAGTGGCATATCCACCACTGTAGTTTGTGACAAGATACTGTGGATAGACAGTCGTTGATCAGAATGTGCAGCCAGGGATTTAACTTGGTTACTCACTGGCTGAGGATTCCCAACCTTCCACAAACAAGGGGGACACACAAATGTCTCAGGATTGATGGGCTCTCGGTCAGCCAGCACACATGGGACTTGTCTCCCACCTTTTACCATACAGTACTGGTTTCAGCATTTATTTTTTGTACACACCAGTACTGTCCCAATATCACCACAATCTGTGCAAATCTGTCTTTTAATCAGAGATATGTTCACAACATATGATCAAGAGGACTCACATCATCGAAGACAATGCCAAGGGTACTGGCTTCTTTCCCTATGATAGTAGAACCCAGATTAGGCATATATGCTTAGCAATTATAAAACATTTATACCAATCTCATCATCTAGACTGTCCATAGCTACTAGTGCTCCCAAAGTTCAGTTTGGTTCAGTTTGAGACACTTTTTGTCAAACCCCAAACTGAACTTGGAGTTCAGTTCAGCCAAAATGCTGAACCAAACCTTGGAGTTTGGTTTTAAGTGGTTTGGTTTGGGTTTCAAACCTTGAACTCTTACTATATATAGTAATTGGTTCAGTTTTAAGAGGTTTTGGCTGAACTGAACTCTCTTAAATGGTTTGGTTCAGCCACAGGGCAAACCTAAACCTGAACTTCGGGTTTGGTTCAGTTTCAAACTGAGTTTGGATCAGTTCCGAACTGAACTTTGGGAGCACTAATGGCTACATCACTTGCAGTTGGAGCAGTCACAGTGTTGCCATCATCTGCAACTTGTTCAAACTGATCTATATATGGGTCTGTGTATGTCCTCTTGATTTGGATATAATAACTCACTGGAATCTTCAATGCTTATTGGTGTACCAATAACAGCATGAGTTTGTGGAATCCCACCAGTAAGTAAGTCTAATCTGAATGGCATTTGAGATATGTAGACTTGGAATGAGCCTGTTCAGTGCCAGAAAATGCTCTTCTTATAGTCTATTGTGATTATGTAATTGTGTGCCTCATGTGGCTCTGTGATGAATTTTTTTTTGCTGCATATAGCATCCTGATCTGTCAGTTTGCCATGACATGTGACTAATGTCAGCCCACTGTGCCAGGCCACCTCATAGTGTTCCCAAAGTT
The DNA here is from genome assembly GCA_003314045.1 of Hygrophorus pudorinus. Classification (NCBI taxonomy): domain Eukaryota; kingdom Fungi; phylum Basidiomycota; class Agaricomycetes; order Agaricales; family Hygrophoraceae; genus Hygrophorus; species Hygrophorus pudorinus. Next base: position 6,141 of record QLPF01003318.1, read on the forward strand.
CAGTTTGAAACTGTTGAAACTCAGTTCAAACCCAAACCAAACTCCGAAGTTTGGGTTTGGTTTGGGATTTTAGCAAACTCAAACTGAACTCTGAGTTTGGTTCAGCCAAAAACCCCTTGGAAACCAAACCAAACTGCTTTGGAGCCAAACTCCAAGGTTTGGTTTGGGGTTTCAAAAAAAAGGCCAAAACCAGACCAAACTGAACTTTGGAAACACTACCACCTCATGGTATCATATGTCAAAGGAGCCCTGGTACATCCACCTCAGAGTAACCTTACATTGTTATCCCCAGTAGCTACCAGATTTCGAACTATGCCTTTCTCCACACTCACCACCCCACTTACCAAGGTCACAGACTTCAAGCACTAATGGCCAACAGGTGATGTTCCAGGCTCAAAGACCGCTGCTATAGCACATGGCAAATATGTTATTGGCAATCTTAGCACGAGGCAGAAGGCATTTCCTGTTACATACCAATCTGATCTCAGCAAGGCCAAGAAACAAAACCAAGGTGGCCTTCGTGTCATGATCCCAGCTGCTTATCGAAATGCAGTTCATTTTTTAAACTTCAAAATCAACTGTTACATCACTGCTCTTTCCCTTGCCTTGCCGAATAGAATCGATTACAAACAAGAGGCTGGCATTGAGCTTGCAACCTTTTATGATTCAATTTGCTACAACCTGATCTTCCATGCAGCTGTCTGGGCAGCCTTCTTCGTAGAGATGGATGTCACATATAAAACTGAGGATGGCTCTCCGGTCAACACCTTTGAACCCCTTATTCACTCACCCATCATGGACACTTGGCTTCTCCATGAATATTATGACCATGATCACAACCTAGAACTAACCATTCCACATAAAACTATCACCCTGGATGATGATCCACTGGCATTTGGTATGTTATTTTTCACTCTACCTTACATTTACTAAAATCATTGCAAATTTTAGACTGGCCAACATGGGCAAAAATGAACAACATTTCACATTTCGGTTTGGTTATGGTTGATGGATGGGCAGAAGAGGCCAATGAGATCGGCATTCTGGTTGAATTAACAGAGGAACGATATACCTCAGCTGGAGTTGAACTTTACCACATGGGCCTAACCGATGCATTGAAAACCATTGACCCTGAGGTTGCCTGGCCTGAGGTGTGGCCTGTTCTGATCATCTATTTACTCCTTTTAAACAAATCAACAGGATGAAGTGGATGATGATGATAATGAGGAGACACCCTCAGAGCATGAGCCCACAGTCAATGCCATGTCAGAGTCCAAGTCAAATCCAAGTCCAAGCCCAAGTCCAAGTATGAGGATGAGCAGCCTGCACTAGTGTTCCCAAAGTTTAGTTTGGTCTGGTTTTGGCCTTTTTTTTGAAACCCCAAACCAAACCTTGGAGTTTGGCTCAAAAGCGGTTTGGTTCGGGTTTCAAACCTGAACTCTTACCATATATGGTATTTAATTTGGTTCCCAAGGGGTTTTTGGCTGAACCAAACTCAGAGTTCAGTCTGAGTTTGCTGAAATCCCAAACCAAACCCAAACTTCAGAGTTTGGTTTGGGTTTGAACTGAGTTTCAACAGTTTCAAACTGAACTTTGGGAACACTAGCCTGCACAGCCAGCCAAATCTTCAAAGTTGACAAAGGTGAAAGCATTGAAAGAATTGAAAGCCTCATTGGCCACTGCCCAAAGACCTCCAGATTTGTGTCATCCAAGATTGTAAAAGTGGTATCCAAGGCAAAACTAGTAGTTGGTAGTTCGATAGGGCCAACTCAGACTACAAGGGCAACATCAAAGGCTGTCCAGCCACCACAAGCTACTACAAAATGCCCCAAGATAATGGTATTTCTATGACCTGTTATCTCAGTTATCTAATTATTTTCTATAACCAGCCTAAGGAAAAGGGTGTAGTTAAAGTAAGTGTCTAAACACATTGAAGTGAAACTGTATTGCTCAATTGTAAAAGGCAACTGTACCCACTGCCGAAGACCATGCCTTTCTGGCATTTACAGATAACCCCACTATGTCAGAGGATGAAGATCAGGATACAGAAGGTGAAATGGATGTGGACATCCCACATGTATGCATCATGATTCTATTCCTAGCTTACCATATATCAAATACTAACATTATTGGCTGATGTCATTTAGATATCAGTACTATCCCAAATCAAAATGGATAAAGGAAAAGGTAGAGAGAATGTCAACATAGTGGTATGTTTGAAGGGCCATCTCTTAAACATGGTAACTAACATATATTCAAGCAGGATCAACGATCCCCAAGCCTCGGTAAGCAAATATTCTCATTCATACTTTATTACATGTTTTATTAAGTAATCAACAGCACCTGGATTTGATCAGTCCCCAGGTGTGGATGATGAGTTGGCTTTACAAGCCTTTCATACTCCTAGAGTGCAGACTCCAGAACAGGGAGACCTAGACCTTGAAGATGTGCAGGTATGTTATTGTTCACCTTCATCTTGTATTGTAACTGAGATTCCAAAAGGATGAGGCCCAGGACATGGATATTGATGAAGAAGACCAGCTGAAAAGCAGTGATGAAGACAAACCTGGTCCCTCATCCCAGCAGCAGGTTAGAAGAGTAAGTGATCATTTATTAAAATGTTGTTCACTGTCTGACTAATATATTTCAATTGCAATTATACAAAGAAGGTCAGGATAAGTCATGTTACTTGTCTCCCATTATGTCCTCATCACTAATATTGGTGTATGTAGGTAGAAAATGTTGTGATACCTCGTCACACTAAATGTGCCCGTCATTCTGGGACACCAGCTCCACAGCCAAGTCAAGTGTACACATCGCCTGGTAAGCATTCTACTCACTTATTCAATCTTGGCTAACTCAATATAGACATGGTCAAGGCCTACAAGCTTCTAAATCCTCCTTGTGCACATCTCTTCCCAGCAGGTATAGAAGATGAGGCATCTAAGGAAGGTAATTGACCTTCATCTCTCATTGTCGATCTCTCTATGCTGGGTCACCTCAAATATGCTGGTTTTTCGTTTTGAAAATATGTATACTGCTTTGGGCTAAGTTGGCCATTCTATTGTAAAATTGGGTACTGGAAATATTGAATATAAACAGTATCTTCAGTTTAAACACCGACAGTCAATGGTCCACACATCAAGTAAGAATTAAAACATATTCATATTTGCTTCTACCTTATAAATAATATTGTCTATATTTTAGGTGGCCACCTACTTGAGTTGGCCCACATATTGATTTACAGCAGATGCCACAGCATCCAGTTCAACACCATGGTAAGCACTCTCAATTAACCAATCATGTAGTTTGTGCTAAACTGTTTCCTAGAGTCAAGCCAGGCAAGTGTTCTTCTACTCCCACCCAATCACATACCATCCTGGAGGACATTACAACAATGTACAGTGCATCACTTCACATTAGACACATGCACTGATTGTAACACAGAACTCTAGCAGAATATAACACAATGGCAGAGCAATCAAACTCCACATCACCAGAACCTGCATTCTATGATGTAGTGTTCCCAAAGTTCAGTTTGAAACTGTTCAAACTCAGTTCAAACCCAAACCAAACTCCAAAGTTTGGGTTTGGTTTGGGTTTTTGGCAAACTCAAACTAAACTCTGAGTTTGGTTCAGCCAAAAACCCCTTGGGAACCAAATCAATTACCATATATAGTAAGAGTTCAGGTTTGAAACCTGAACCGAACTGCTTTGGAGCCAAACTCCAAGGTTTGGTTTGAACTTTGGCTGAACCAAACTCCAAAGTTTGGTTTAGGGTTTCAAAAAAAAGGCCAAAACCAGACCAAACTGAACTTTGGGAACACTACTATGATGATGACCTGTATGCTATTGATGATTCTCCACTTCACTCACACTGACAATGTCCCAGAGGCATCCTGGAGTGTCAGAAAGACCATCTGTCACAACAGACTACACCATTGCTTAGCAGCATAACACAAACATTCCATGACACACTGAATATTTCACCACAACAGGACATACAATCTGATTCCTCTGATGAGGTCCCACTCTCAGCACAATAGTCAAAGCAAAAGAGTACAAAATATGCATTTACAACTGCTATCTTAAGATCACTAAAGAAGCCAGTGACCAAAGTAAAACCACTATTAGAGATTGATCAGCAGCTGTCAATCAATACAAAGGAGGGATTTATATTACAAATACCCAAGACAATCATTGCATTGGGCTTGGAATGTCAGCATGGGACCACAGATCCAAATGTATGTTTTTGTGAACTATGGAAGACATGCTCATTCTCATTTGTTATCAAGGACCTTGCATGACAAATTCCTAGATTTTTCCAAACATGGAAGAGCTATGATACAGCATATTCAGCTGAGACACACTCTAGTTTGGCATGTCTCTTAGCAGACAAGCATCCAAAGGTGAGTAGACTACTAATCTCTTCAACATATCTGACAGTAGCATATAAAAGGCATCTGGTAAGGCATTGGCCTAGCAGATTGGTCCATGGATGATAGCATATAGGCTGAAAATGCCAGACAGTGTGATGAATGCATTTGTGACTCTGACTGTAAACTTCTAGTAGAGTCTAAGTAGACTATGCATGTAAATCAATTCTGAGTCCTAAATGTATATTTAGACTTGGTCTTTCTATGACCTAAGCCCTGCGTGCCACAGTGTACAATCTATCATTGTGGCAACTGCCAGGATAAGGTCATCCAGCAAAACAACATTATTAATAAAAATGTTGAAAAAGCTAAAAGCGACACAAAAATATATCAACAAAAGCTTGAAAACAATGAGAACAACTCACCAGCACTCCCACAATCCAATCTCAAATCCACTGCAGATCCAGTATCACCCTTAATCCAAAACCCCATTGCATATACAACATTCTCCCTGAGCCCAAGCCAAATACCGGATGCAGTATGAGAGCTCACCCACCTGCTGGCACATACAAAAACATGCACAATGGCACCATGGACACAGCATTGCTTGCGTTCGCTGAAGCATTTGTGTGCAAATTCAATGTTGAAATGCCGGATTCCACACATGGGGGACTTAGGTGATGACATGGCAAATGATGTATGGGTGCTTGACCCAATGTACACCCTTGGGTACTAAACCAGTGTCTATAAATGAAGCCCTAAACAGTCCGGATGCTGGAGCCTGGAAAACCGCACTTGAATATGAAATAAATCAATTGCAGAAACTACACACCTGGAAAATTGTCAACAAGCCAACTGATAAACCAATTGTCCCATGCTCTGTTGTCCTAAGAGAAAAATGCGACACAAATGACGATGTTGTCACTCGTCGAGTGTGAATCGTTGCCGTCAGCCACAAACAAACTTACTGCATAGATTACACAGAAGCTTTTTCTTCTGCTGCTAAAATTCTGTCCATACAAGTCATATTTGCCCTAGCTGCTCAGCTCAACTAGGAACTCCACCATGTCAACAGAAAGGGTGCTTACCTCGATGCAAGCTTGAATGAGGAAGTCTACATGATCCTACCAAGAGGTGTTCTGAAGCCTGGAGAAGAAGAAAAAATCTGTAAGCCATTAAAGGCACCACATGGACTCAAACAGGCCAGACATGAGTGGTATAAAACACTTGCAAGTGTGTTCTATGCCATGGGGTACTCCCGGTCCAATGTCAACCACTCCGTATTCTATTATTGAAAGGGCAAGTTGTGAATTGTCCTGGCCATGGCTATTGATGAGATGGTGGTCACGGGAGCTCCACTGAGCACAGTCAAAGACTTCAAGGCAAAAATCAGTCAGCACTTCGAGATAACAAATATGAAAGAACTCACATGATTTCTTGGATTTGAAGTCAAACAGGACCGCAAGGCCCGAATGATCTTGATTAATCAAAGGGCCTACCTTCAAGCCATGACTACCAAATTCAATATAGGCAACGCAAAACCCACACACCTACCAGCTCTACTAGGAGAAGTTTTAGCTCATGATCAGTGTCCTTCCACGCCGGATCAACAGTTTGAGATGGGAAAACTACCTCATGCTCAAGCAATAGGACACATTCTCTGGCCCATTATGATATCGCGGCCAGATGCCATGTTTCAAGTTGCATGGCTTGCTCAATTTGTCCAAAACCCTGGTAAATCACATTGGAACACCCTAAAGCACCTAATGTGCTATCTGCACACCACAAAGGAACTCTATGGAAACTCGAACCCAGTCATTTTCGTGGACGCAGACTGGGCATCTCAACCTGATCGCCATTTGATTTCCGGATATATAATGAAGATGGGCCAAGGCATGGTAACCTGGAGCTCAAAAAAGCAATTTATAATTGAGTTGTCAAGCACAGAATCTGAATATATAGGGATTACTCACATGATGAAAGAGGTCCTATGGATACAACAATTCCTGCATGAACTCCTCGCAAAGTTCAGCAAGACAGCGGGTGGGGTGACAGTGCCGGGGTTGGTAGATGAAGCATAGGCATCATTTTGGGGTGCCAGGATTGGTAGGAGATAGCAGTGTTAGTGAGGTAGTGAAAAGGTAATTGGTTAGTATGTAACATTGTGCTAGTGTTCCCAAAGTTCAGTTTGGTCTGGTTTTGGCCTTTTTTTTGAAACCCCAAACCAAACTTTGGAGTTTGGTTCAGTGAAAGTTCAAAGCAAACCTTGGAGTTTGAGTCCAAAGCAGTTCAGTTCGGGTTTCAAACCTGAACTCTTACCATATATTGTTAATAGGGTGGTTCCCAAGGGGTTTTTGGCTGAACCAAACTCAGAGTTCAGTT